>VFFE01007231.1:725618-784068 GCA_008921705.1 Burhinus oedicnemus | reverse complement strand
TAATGTCTAGATATGTAATTGCCTCAGAGACCAGAAAGATGAGTTTTGGTCTCTTGTACAATTTAAAAAAAAAAAAAATCTGTCTAAATGTTTTGGAGGCAGAAACTTGGTCTGATCTCTCGGGTAAATATAATGCATTTTAGAACTAAACATAAAAGATCTATTGAAAAATATTTTAAAGGAGAAGCCTGAATGTACTAACAAGAGTTGGCAAGAACCAGGAAGGTCTGCGTGGCACTATCTTCTGTAGTGATCAAAATGCTCTAACTACGGTTGAGCTTCCTTTGCTCACTGCCATCATTTCACTTGCCTTGAAAGAAGAACTGCAAGTGCTTGAATAAGTGATCAGAACATTTGTTTTAACAGAGTCTCAAAGTGCCTCGCTGCGTTATAGTGGAAAGTTGCTTGCAACTTCTTTTGCCAGCTCTTGTCTGATGAACAACAATGTTCTCCTCTGACAACCTGGAGTCACAGTGCGATAAGGCAGTGGGCTGGGAGAAGCTGTGCCGGGGGTGATGGGAGAAGCAATGAATAAGCACAGTCATACTGCTGCTTCACCACAGAGTTTCACCTGTTTGTGATATTTAGTTACGCACATTGGTGCTGGAAATTTTTTTTTAAACCTCTGGAAAGATAAATTGATGTTATTCTTCAGTTTTTCTCAGATTTTTTTTTTTTTTAACATGTCCTCCAAAATAACTACCTGATGCACTGGCTAGGAAAACTGTTATTTAAACACATTTGCTTTGTTTGTGTCTCTGTATTTTTTCCCTGTTACAGGCTGAATGGAAAGAGTCGAGCACACTCAACTTCCATTTTCCTGTAAAACAACAGCCTGTGCTCTTTTATGAAATTCAGTGGATCTTCATTATGAACTGGTTCAACACTTAAAGCTTTGGCTTGACAATTTTTTGCTATTGAACAGTATTTTGCTATTTTTTCTATCTTTTTGGAAAACAGCAGGATTTTTATTAATGTGACAATTTGAGGAAGACTGTACAATTTAAGAATTCTTTTTGATATTGGGACTCCCTATCTCTATGTACATTAAACTGTATACACCATTTTAAATGCGGAGCTTGTCTGCATTTTCTGCAGTATTTTGCTTCCAGTGAAAGGAAAGAGCTACAGAAGAATATTAAGAACAGAACAAATGAGCAGAAACTGGCCATAAATGCTTTGTGGCTGGAAATTAGAGTAGAGTTTTTATCTATTACAGCAGTGAGGTTATGGAACAACCTTCCCATAGCAGTGGTAAGCCCAAAATATACATACACATATATACATACAGATATATATGTATATATGCACCTTTCCTTTTTTTAAAGTTAGAACGTGGTAACTTTCTGAAGGAGATTCATGAAAGGGTTTGTATGGATGGTCCTTATATGAGCAAGGGACTGCACTCTCAACCTAGAAGTCCTTTCCAGTCTTGCGTTCCTAAAACCTGATTGCTTTTGGAACCCTACAACAGCTTTGTGTTTGTTGGGTTCAGTCAACATGTGTCCCTAAACAGGGAAGAGCTTTGGAAATAGGAGAAAGTTTGTATTTCAGATTCTGAAATGCCTCTGGGGCTGGCATTGGTTTGGACCTGAAGCATCTGGGCTGTTATGACGGGTATCAATAGAGGGGTCACGGGTAGGAACCAGCATTCAAGAAATGTACTCAAAAGACGTTGAGGTAAGAGCAAGCACTGGAGGCATGCAGACCCCTGGGAACTTATAAGTACACAGAGCCCAACACTGAGGGTTTAAACAACAGCTGGGTGGCTGCCCAACCAAGAAGTCCAGCCGGGTTGACAACGTGTAAAAATATGGTTATGAAATGAGAGAAACTTTCACTTATTCAGCTTGTTTAGAATATCTTGTTTTAAAATTGTTAACGAGTCTGTTAAGGCAAAGGGGGTGAATGGTTCTGTGGGGTCTCGTTGCCATGTGCCCCCACCATGCCCCCATGGCTCTCCATCCACAGACTGAAGAAGATCACAAGCTGCACTGTAGCATTTCTCTGCAAGCCTAAGCCTGGCATTGCCAAATCCTTCTGCCACTCAAGCAGGTGGATGCTGAAACTGTTTCCTAGCAGGAAGATAAACTACAAGGTCTGGAAGTTTGGCTCAGTGAAATCTTTGGGTGCATCTCACCACGCAGTCAGAGCTTCCAGGAGCTGTTTGCAAGAGCCTGCTATGACTGTCACTGTCCTTCTTGCATCTAACCTTGAAAGCCATGTTTCTTGATAGAGAGTACCTATTCCTTGGCAGTGATAAAATGTCTTTGATTATAGCCACAAAATTAAGACAATTATTGCCTCTCTGCAGGTGGACTGGCATGCTGTGGGTAATATTAGTGGTAAGGGTCACCGTTTCATTCTGGTGGGCTTCTTATTGCGGGTTGCCATAACCTGCCACTCAGGAAGTATGTATAGAAATTTGTAAATCTTAGACAAAGTGAAATAGGACAAGCTCCAAGAGGGTTGCTCTGTGTTTACAGATGAAGTCAAACGCTCCTGTCTTTACTTTTCTCCCTCACTCTGGTGTGGTGGAGCTTTTGTAAAAAATCTCACAGTTTTCTGTTTGGGGTGGGGGGCCCCACCAATAGGTTTTGATGTTTCCTTTGAAAGAAAACCAGCTGAATAAAAGGTATACTTCGAAAATCTGATGCTAAAATGCAGAAGGAAAGCATGAGGAAAAAGGGATTCCTTGCTAAAATGAAAAGAAAGTTAGCTGTGTGACAGTGACAGTCTAAACAACATTATGCCAAAAATTGCAAAAGGCCTTGCTAAATGGGGATGAGGCACTGTGATGAAAAGAGGAAATAGCCAGCAAGAAGGTGGATGGAGTGGAAGTCATGTAGGATCACACTACAAGGAAAATGTAGAAGTCTGTGAATAGACTGCTGCCTAAGCGGATGCTGATAATGACAGCATTAATTACTAGAGACTTTTATGTTTAAGATGCTCTGGGCTGTTTGAAGCAGACTGAATTATTTGGGAAATCACTGAGGTCAAATCTAGCAGAGAATATGGGTCAACAAGTGCCTGCAGAGAGCTACCTGTTCAGGCGAGTGCCATAAAGTCCCCTCTCCACCATGCAACAACACATCAGCCAGGTGGGTCATTAAGTTCCCACCTTCCAACACTGCCTGCTATGGCTCTCTGTTTCTGCATCACAAACATTTTTGGCGAGAATTTCTGACACTTTAGAAGTGCAGCAGACAATGCAAGGGTCCTTCTCGCTAGGGCTGCTTTGGCTCTAGATTGTGTAAGGAGGGAACGTGTCCCCTCCTGTGCAGAACTGTTACTCTGCGTGTGTGTGATCTGTAGGGGATCTGTATGGTTCTTGGTTTGTTGCAGACCATGTGTCATATCGTCATAATTGATTAAACCTCACTAAGCATAACTGAGAACACCCATTTTCTCTGAGTGATATTTTTTCTTCACATATGCCACAGCTATCCTCATTATTTACAGTGTATTTTTAGACTTCACATTTAATCATGGCATAAAAGTGCAAAAGTCTCTTTTCCACAAGAAAAAAAATTAAAAATATTTTTCATTATCTTGTTTTTTAAAATAATTGTATCATGTTTTTGACAGCTAAATAAATGGATTTTATTAAACAGGATTATAGGCTGAGATTATTTAGTATTCCTTTTTTATTATCTGGTGTAGCCTCTGCTGGGAGCTGTGAGTTTCTTTTCTTCATTTCCAACATTGATTCTTGCATTAGACGGTTACATTGAATAATTAATATACTTCCCGTGATTGATGATTTGCATGGCCTGAATATTAGGTTATCAATCATGACCCACTTGTTCTAATGTAATCATATTGAAAACGTGTCAAAAGCTGTTTACCCAACAATGACAACAGGAGCTGTGATATTGAAGGTGCCTGATGCACTACAGCAGGAAATATCCTGGTTGAACATTCATAATGCAGAGATTATGAGTTCCTCAAATTGATGTAACAAAAGCCTGGAGCCCTTGGTGAGAGTTATCAGCTCCAATAAGAAAAGCTCTTCTTTCAGCTAGAAAATCGTACTGATTTCTCTGCCTTTTATCAGCTGCTTAGTGACTTTTTGAGCCCACAGTGTAAAGTAATTATGTTCTGTGCTACACAGCATAAAGAAACTGGAAAAAAAAAAAAGGATTCTTTTTTTTTTGAAAAAAGGAATGGCACTGTCTGTATCGGTTGTTACTGGAAGGAAAGAGCATTGTTAAGATCTTGCCATAGTTCACTTTCACTAGATTACCGCAAACATTGAAAAAGTGGGTTTTGCTTCTGTGGGAATCATTAAAGCAGAGCACCATGTTTTAACGCTCAGAGTATAATGCACATTTCACTTGCAGTGTATTTCTTAGCTCATAGATGTTTCTGCGGACCATACTGGTTCCATTTCAATACCCTGTTACTCTCTACCTCAGCCAACTACAATGACCCTCAGGTTTTAGTTCTGCATACTCGTTTCAGTCTTTCTTTCCTTTTTCCTGTGACAATTCAGATTAACATGGGCATTATATTGAGGTTCAGCTCCACAAACTCATACTGATGGAAATACTCCTTGTGACTGTAGCAGAATCACTCACTTAAGCCAAAGCTGCTTGAGGTGGAGAAGTCTAAAGCACTGGGCTTTATAACTCCAAGCAGCATATCAAAGCCGCTTCCTTCAACCTCTGCCTGGCTTCCACATTGAACTGTGGAGTACATGGATTTTCCAGCCTTCTTTGTTCACAAAAGGTCACGTAATGATGCTTTTCCTGGCGTTTGACAGTGCTTTACTCCTCATATCACCTTTTGGCTTTGATGGAGTCCTCAAAAGCACAGCTCCTTGCAGCTCCCTCTTGCTCTTGACATTAGGCAACTTAATTGGTGGATGTATACCAAAATCAGATTATTCATCAAGATGAAGAGTACCACAGTTTTGTCCAAATGTGAGGACCCTATTAGGCCTGGCTAGCCTTCCGGACATATTTTCATGGAATCCATATGGGTGTGGTCTCTGAATAGCTGGAATGGTTGACAGTCGTAAGAAGAAAGACAATTGAAAAATTTAAAAGCTCAGGGAAAAAAAACAACCCTGCAGTTTGACTCCCCCTTTTCTTCCTTTAGCCAGTATTTTACTCTGTTTCCTCCAAGGGAGGAAAAGTGTATAGGAGCTATGTAGTCTAAGTGATACAACCCAGCAGGAAGGGTAACCTCCTGGGATATCACCACGGTTGAAGGCCAAGTGTTTCATTTACTTAATATATGACAATATTAGCCTTGTTGTGTCTCACAGCAATTAAAACAGAGAACAAGTATGTTCATTGTTATAGGAAAAAGAATTCCTAAAATAATTTGTAATAATAAAACCACAGAAACCTGGAACAAGAGAAAGTGTAGATGGAAAAGACCTAGTCATCTCATTTCTCTGCCAGTGCAGGATTTCAGTGTGTGTTTTTAGTATATTGTTAGCGTAATAGGGTTACTTAGAAAACTATGCCCCAACCTGTTGGATTTGAACATAACCACCATGATTCATGGATTTTATGATTTCTTGGCTTGAATCTCTGTACTTAATTCAAAGCACCTCAAACACTAGTGCTTCTACAACCACGGGAAATTAAGCAAATGAATTGAAATGTAAGAAAAGGTAAGACATTTCTTAGCTTCAGCAAACTACCTCTTCCTCTGTTACTTTTTATCACACTAAATTGTTTCAGAATTGCCAGCTCAAGTCAGTGAGAAAAATTGTGTTAGATTTATCCTAATTTGTTGTTAGCAATTGTCTTCAAAATGAGGGAATACATAAAAAGAGTATGTTCTGAATTTTCTTTATTTGCCAGATGCCTTTTAAACCCTTTAGTGCCCATTAGTAACCTTTCCTCCACAGCTAAGAGAGTTTTCAACCTTTTATTATTTTTAAAATAGAAGCAGGGACTGCCCATTTATTGAAATGACTCTGGGAAAGGCACCTCCAGAAAGGCTCCCCATACTTGGGACTGACAATGGAAGAGTTAGTAAAGGTGGCACTGTAATTTCTCTCTCCAGCTGGTGCTTATCTTTCAAATATTTGTGTATGATGTGTTGTGCCATGGTGTCTTCTCTTCACTACATCATGGTAGGTTTTTGCCTGCCACACATTACGTGTGAAGTAGGTCAGATGAAAAGCCCTGTATGTAAAAGAGGAGCATAAAAATGACCTGTCTTGTAGAGCACTGACTGCTTTATGAAGCTTTCCTGCATGAAAAGCTGTTCTGCTTTCTGAATCGCCATTTTACATTTTTTTAATTAACATTTTTTTGGTTATTGCATAAGACTAAAAGCCCACCAGTTTTCAGTTGTTTAGTTTCTCAGCCAGTAGTAGAATTTTCCTTGGAAAGAAGCAACATTTTATGGAAACCGTCAGTAAACTGTTTTTCTACGGAAAATATTTGAGTAGCCCTCCTCTGTGTACATAGCTATAAAAATATTAGGGCAATATGTGCTAAGTGGGCGACACAATTGTTTCAGCACACAGCACCAATCTCGGCAAACTGCTGCCAAAAGCAAATTACGGCAGCAAGCTATTTAACATAATAGGACATAGCAGGTGTTGGGCCACATCTTTAAACAAACAAAACCCAAGCAATGAGTAATTTACTGGAAGGAGCCATATAACCAAAATACTCTTCTTCAGACCCACGACATTTGAATTCCATGGGAAAACTAATCTGCCGTCCTCTGGAACAGAGTTCGTGTGCGCGGGATACAAAAGTTTCGAAGCAACCAAGAGACATATCTGATGCTGTGCTTGGAAAAGATCAAAATAGGCATGGACTTCTGAGGCGAGATGTGAAACACATCTCTCTGACTGAACATTCCTCAATATACCGCAATTATAAATAAGTACAAACAAAGTCCATTCCCTGCTGACTCTGAATGGAAAAGAGCTGGAGAGAAGAAGAAAAAAATGTCTGTATATGTTTTCTTTATAATTTTGGAATGCATTCAGGCTTCACACCAGGCAGCAGAGAGAGAGAAGCAGAGGATGCCGTTCTCATACATGTCTCATGCTTGGAAAGAGCGTGAATTTTCTCATCAGCATCATCCACAATGGTCTCTTGACCCTGACAGCAGGATATTTTTAAGTCTACATTTATCAACAGCAAAGGATTATTTTGCAGGTGGAGAGATGAGGGGCAGTTTAATAGGGCAAGAGGCAATTTGACCCATTGTACTTTGCGAAGGTGGGACTGCAGGTCTTGACCAGGGGGAAGGTGGGCTTCCCTGATGCCTCTTCACCTACCCGCTGCGTTTCCTTGAATTGCTGCGGAGCCTGCAGCACCGCCCTCCCTGCGCCCGCCAGAAGACTGATCGTGCATGAGGTTCCTGACGCACGTGACATGACAGCCACTTTACATTTGATGTCACTGATGCCAGACTAAGGTGACAGAGTTGTCTTATTCTCGGCATCCTCGCAAATCCTGTTTCTGTCCGTGGATACTGCTCATAGGTACCGCAAATGCTGTAACCATTGCAGAGAGGGTGACAGGATATTTCTGTGTTGTTTTGTTAACTTCTCCTGTGAATATCAGGAAACGAAGCTGGGCATCATGCGGCACCTGGCAATTTCTTTGCCAGAGGTTTATATTTTTTTTACTATTCTCTTTCCCCCTCCCACCCCCTTTCCCTGCCAGGTTCTCAGTGGCAATATTGGGATGAATGCATCTGTCAGTTTCAAACCGTGACTTTTTTTTCCCCTCTTTTTGTAGAGCTGTCCCAAAGCATACCTGGGAGCTGGGAATATTAAAAAGAAATAAAAAAATAAGAAAGCAGAGATCTCTGCAGCGTAGGATTGCTGGCCTTGCCTGTAACATCAACACTCCCGGACGCGAGGGAAGAGGAGGCTCATTAGGTGTCTCCGACTCCCACTGCCTTTGCTATTTTTGGGCCAGCTGTCATGTGCACGGGGTGATCCACCTGGCCCTGACGTTCGGCGTAACATCTCAATGCCAACCCATCGTACCTTTCCCCCTATCTCACCCTGCGATGGGAGAGAGAAGTAGCCAGCGCTCTCGTTATGCCGCCGGGTCAAACGGCCAATTAAGCAAGCACGGGCTGGATGCGCCCAGGCGAGGGCTCAGGTGGGCAGAGGGGAGTAGGGTGTGTGGAGCTGTCGCCTCGGAGTGCCCTGCAAACCCTCTTCTCCACCTCTGCCGCATCCCTGGGAACTGCCAGGAAGAGCATCCGAGCTGCGTGTAGCTTTAACGGTACGGCACAGGGGAGCAGAGGTCTCTCAGGATTAATTAATGGGCATCCCGAGAACACATTCTCATTATAGCTATAGCGCTAGGGTTTTTCCTCATTTTGCAGAACATCAAACGTATTAGATAGCGCGCGGGGGGGAGGAGGGGGAAGAGCGGGGAAGGCAGAGACTGCGGTCAGAGGGAAGCAATATGGACCGGGAGATTGAATCTGACCCCATCAGAGGCTGTCACAGGACTTAATATTGCATTTATTTAAACTGGATTTTCTCTGGTATAACGCGGCTGACTTTGGGGGAATGAGCCTTGCTTTTGAGGGGTGTGCGGGTCCCTCGGGGAATGAAATGCCACTGATAATAAAGAGCTCGTGCTGACATCCTCCGCCACAATTTTTATTTGTTTGTAGCCGCTCATTCTTTGTTAGAGCACAGAACTGGTGAGGCACGTGCGTTTTGTTTCTCTCATGTGATTTTCCCCGCCAGTCAGCACGGCTTATGCTCAATTAATTCCATCAATATACGGTCCCCCCCAGCCTCATCTGCACTTGTGTAGCGTGACAGGCAGTTGTGAATATACCACTAACTGTGTCCAGACAAAGGCGTGAGGAGGCTCCACGAGGGGTCTATTAACTCCACAGACAGACTGCGGCTTCGGCTGAGGCACAGCCCCTTTGCAGGAGGGTTTTCTTCTTTGGTGGAACACTCAGTAAAAAGTGCTTCCTCCCTCCCGGTGAATTAACCGCCACTCGGATCCTGGCGAGCCGCGGCACTGCCGTCTGAACCACGTCCTACAAAACATCGGGGGAGCAGGACGTGGTTCTCCAGTGCCCACAGACATGTTCAGAACACAAGATCCCGGCTCCGAAGAGCTCGAGAGTTCACTGCACGCGATCGAGCAGCGCAGGTGATTGGCTCTGGAGGAGCATTTCGACGGAGAAGATGCTTTGCCCATGTTCCGTCCTATTGATGCGATTCAGCAGCGATGGCTTTCTCTGAAAGAGCACTGAAGTTCACAGCCATCATTTCACCTTTTTCTTCATAAAAGGGCAACAAATCCACTCATATCGTGGGGCCATGTGATCCCCTCAGCAGCGAGGCAAGGTGCTCACAGGTGAACTTCAATGCTCTGAAGAACAGGGAGCAAAATAAAAATGGCAGTTTTCATCAGAAAAAATTATCTATCTGCACACTGGGTATTTCAGAGGCACGAGGCTGCACTAATTGGGGTGCAGACTAATGACTAATCCCATTAGAGGTGCTGTTTACAGATTACCCACTTGTTTGAGGGACTAGAAAGCAACGTTGGAATAAAAAAAAAAATCAAAAAGGAGAGAGAATATTTTTTTAGAGTCGCTGTGACACGAGAATGTGAGAGATGTTAGTTATATTGAAACACTCTTTCAGCCGACAAGGTCACTTGTGGCAATAATCCGCTCATTAGAGGTGTAATCCATCACTCAAGTAATATCAATTTAGTGCCAGGGTTTTAATGCAGGTTGTACTAATCATTAGCGGCAGTTTGTCAACTGCATAATTCACAAGGGATTGTGGGTATGCATGATTTAGCAGGTGACCCCTGACCTCTGCTGAGTAAGAAGCCTGCCTTAGAGGCAAAATCAAGAGGGACAAAAAGCAGTGCTCACTCATGAACAATTATTATGCTTAACAGCATGACTGTCATTTTAGAGGGAAAGGGAAAAAACAGTATGTCCTGAATAATGAAGGATTAAAATTCACCTGAGACTTGGCTCCAGCTACAAGGCTGGAGTCACCACCCGCACTTAGTGGGGCAGGGGGAAGACGACACTTTTTTTTATTGTTTACTTAATGGCCGCGTAGCCAGTATCTAAGAGCGAAAAGCCCTTCTGCCACGCAAAACACGCGGGGTGATCACAGCAACAGCCTTATTTATTCTCCCGCGGTGAAAATGTTGGTTTACTCCCGTCTCTATCCCAGGTGCCAAGCACCGGGATTGACCTGTGACTGTCATAGGTGAAAAGTATTAGTTAGGAAAGTCTGCATTAGTGTCAGACAGGTAGAGGATTTCCCCTCAGGCTGTTAATTCATTTGGAGGGAAGAGGAGAATAACCTGAAGTGAATTTCTATGCCCACCTGAAATCTACTCAGAGAGTTAAATGCATAGTTTGATTTACCAATCATTATAAATGTAGTATAGCATCATATTCTCTATTTCAACTGTTGGAAAAATCCATTTCTTTTCACATTCCACTTGGGAAGTTACCGGTGTCTTGCCTTGCCGTATTGCTGCTCTGTTTTATAATAGCAATAATCCTCCTGAAATCTGGCAGCTAGGGCCAGTTCAGTGCCCTAAGCTTTACTGCAATTAAGGTGCTTTTTTGCTTGCAATAATTCAGAATTGGCTTTGACTGAAAAACTGAAATTTAACAAGTGATTTAGCCTGTAATGTGCTCTAATTGCTTTTGGTATTTTGAAAGTGGGGGTTGGGTGGGAGAAAGAAGAAAGAGGTCAAACAGCTCAGTGACTTAACAGAAAAAGCGGCAAGCGAACTTGCACGCCAGGCGCTTCCCGACGGGAGTTTTGCCAGCCCCCTGCTCGTGCGCCTGTTCGGGAACACACCTGGACGTTACCTCCACCCCCCCCATATAAAAATTATGCTCGGGAGGAGAAGAGGGGCCGAGCGAACTCCTCGGCTTGCTAAACGTTTTGAAATGCCGCCGGCGCTGCCAACAACAAATGTGCGTGGCAGCCCTGGCCACCTCCGAAAGCAGGGGGCGAGCGGGGAGACGGCGAGCGGCAGCAGCCGGGCGAGCGCCCGCGGTCACCTGGCGATAGGCGCAGCCGGGCGGGCGGACGGACGGACGGACGGACGAGCTTTCCTCACGCCGAGTTTTCCCTCCCGGTCCCCTCCCGGCTCGGCGACGGGACGGGACGGGAGGGGAAGGCGAGGGGCGGCGGGGGCGGCGCGGCTGCCTCCCCGGGGACCCGCATCCCCGCGGGGGAAGACTGCGGGGAAGGGGGGGGGGGCGGCCGGTGCGGCTGGGTTTAATTGCGCCCACTGGGCATTGCCCTGGCCGGCGTCGGGGAGAGCTGCTCGGCTACCCGGAGGAGAGGATTTGGGGGGGGATGAGCCGGCCCGGCGGTGGGAGCCCGCGGGTGAGGACAGCCGGGGGCCACCGGAGCCGCCTCCTGGCTGGTCCCCTGAGCCCCGCAAATGGCCCGGGGTAAAGCAGGCTTCGTGAAGGGCCGGTGAGGGGGAGGAAGGGGTGTCAGGCTTGGAAACAGCTTGCTTGCTTCGTCTTCTCATCGTTAACAGCTAGGACTGAAGCGGAAGCTGCGAGCTGGAGATGTGGGCTGGGGCCCACGTTTTATCCAGGTTTATCCAACGACCTTCCAGGTCTTTGTGCGGTCACCCGGTGGATTGCCGCTGGATCATTCCTGTTTGTGGTGCACCATGGGTAAAGACAGGGAAGACTGGAATTTTCCTGCAGTTGCTGTAGGTCAATGACAGCGCTGGCAGTACTTACATGAAAAAAAATGAGAAAACCGTCTGTCAAGAGGTATTGACACCACTTAATTTGAGGGATCTGCCTCTCTGCAATGCAAGATGGAGAGCTAGGGTCCTCCAGCAGGTGATTCAGCCCATGTAAACCACGTTCCTGCTCTAAATGATATCCTTCTTATATGTCCACAGCCTTTGGTAGGTGCACCAGAGAGTGGCTCCCATGCCCGGGGCAGGCTGGGTTCCCCTGGTGCCTTCTGCAGAGGTGGGACGCTGTGGTGTGCCACCTTTAGCCGGTTCAAGTATTTCCCTGGCTGGGAAACTATCTAATGGAGCTCCCATCGGTGCCGTCAGCAGAGCCTTTAGTGCTGTTCAGCTGCTCTACGATGGGTGTGGACTTTAATGTGAGCTGAAATGTTAAATTTAGGTATTTGAGCTGAATCACAGTGACTTGTTCAAACACGGGGAGAAGGAGGAAATGGAACTTCAACAGTGGGTCCAGCCCTGATTCTACTTCAGCCATCATTTAGTGATTCCTCTTGTCTCACATATTTAGATTGTATGAGTTTTGAGGTAGGAACTGTCTCCTACCACAAAGGAGACAGAGTTTCCGTAATAAAAAATAATTGAAATTCTTAAGGATATCACATACTCAACAGTTCACATGTTGACAAAAAAATGCTTTTAGAAAAAGAGCAATTTTTATCCAGTTAGATTTAAGATGCCAAGTTCCTTCCTCAGGTACATGCATACAAAGAAGGCGATGAATCCAGCCAACATTTGCCTAATGAGTTAGCATTCTCCTCTGTTGGAAGTCAAAACCCTCCACAGCTTCAGGCAATATTCTTGCCCATGGACCTGGGAACAGTAAAGCTCCTGTCTCCTGTGGACTGGCCAGAAAAGGAGGCAGATATAAGCTGAGCTTTTATTTACTTAACTGCATTTTGATCACATCCTTCTTATAACTGTAACAACTGTAACTTCTGTAAGAAAGATTTCTCTCCCCCCCCCCCCCTTTTAGTCTTTTTAACTTCAAAAGCTGCTGTTAGTAGGAAATTTGGGGGAAAAACAAACCAAATGAAACATTATACTATCGTTAACATTTTGATATTTGGGTGTATCTGAGGATAATGCAGTGCCCATCTGGACTGCCTTAACAACACGCTTAATTGCATTATATATGGAGAAGGGATTCAAAAGAACAAAGAATTCAAGCTATTCTATTTAAGTAGCCTATTGCTGTGGTATCTAAGCACAAGAGTAGATCAGAGCATAAAAAAGCAGATTGCTAAAAGCTATACATCCCAAATCTTATGCACAGTTCTGCATAGAGATTAATGAAACAAGCAGAGCAGCAAGCTGGAATATTAGTGACAACAGATTTACTCCCTCCGAGTGTTCATAAGGACACCAACTTCAGTGATTTCCAAAGTGAGCTCTACCCACCATGGATGGGCCCCCACAACATTTGCCAATGTTTCATGCACAGCTGCTAGTCACATGGGAGAGGGTTTTAAAGGTATCTCCCAGCCTAAGGAGGCTGATCTAGTGGGGGCTTCACAAATATCGAGGCACTTCACTCACACAGAAATCTCATCCCAGCAATCCCACAAGCTGTCTGTGGTTAGGTATCTGAATACTCTGAAAAAATCTGGGGCATCCTGGTGACCTGTGGGTCGAACCGAGCTTGTAGGGGATTTCTCTGCGGAGGAGTTGGAGGGCACATGAAGGGATGCTCTGCAGTGCCTGCTGGCAACCCAGGCTGGAGATGTACGTGCTGGCTGCTGCTGCCTGTAAGGCGCTGACAGAGGCAGAGAGGTGCTGGGAAAGGCATGTCCCTGCGTGGCAACAGGTTCTGTTCCTCTAAAGCAGTGATTGGGGCAATGATGGAAAGCTGCTGGGCTGAGCAGGTTGAGGGATGGTGCTTCTAGTTGCTGGAACAGTACCTGGAGAAATTGTGAGCTCCCCAAACCTGTATCTTGAGCAACCTGACAACTGTGGGTCTACTTTTCCTCTATATTTCCAGGTCCATCATGCCACTGAGGATCATTAGCCTCCTCTCAAAATATGATCCTAACATTGCTGGTAAGCAACTGCTGTCTTTGGCAGGGGGACGCCAATTAGTGATGATCTGCATTACTGAAAATTGAAGAGAAGTGGGTTCACAAGACATTGGCGCTATAGTTTCCTGGTGTTTGCATATGGAGTTGTGTGAATTTGCTGGATGGCTAAGAACACAGCAGGTAGCCCAGATGCTGATCCGACCTCCACCATCTCTCCTCAAGATAATCTTTCCCTGGGAGAGCTTGAACCATGTGGAAAGCATGCGTGCAAACAACTGCAGCCAGTGAAATCATGTATCAGAGATGAGGGCAGACCTGTGTCCATGTGGGGTCTTGCTTAAACAGGCTCGACCTCACGTCACTGTGGCACAAGCATCATTCCAGCTTCTCAAGCACACTCCAGCCCCACATCGATCTCCTAGAGGGGCACCTCCCTCAGGGAAGTGCCTGATGAGCTCCCTGAGGGGTTTCAGCAGCCCATCTCTAGCACCTGGGGACATCTGATGTGCACGAGGGTAGCTGGGTCATCTGAACGGGCAGGCCAGTGCGGCACAGCGTGTGTAGGGCAGAGACCTCCCTCCCTGCAGCTGCATCTCGCCCTGCAGCTCCACCAGTGCTGGAAATCACAATGAAGACCTTGGTGTCAATCCTATCAGGTCTGCAAGCCCAAGATCCCATCCAGTGTCAACAGCGTCCCTCTGTGTGCCAGTATAAATTTTAAACTTCTTGATTTGATTGAAGTCTTCATTGTTTTGACTTCTCCAGTTTTATCTTCCTGGTTTTGCTTTTGCTTCTGCTGTTGTTTTTTTTTTTTTTGTTTGGTTTTTTTTTTCTCCTGATTTATTTTGAGATGTCTCATTTCTAACCACGTTTCCTTTATTTGTCTTTTTTGCTGTTTTTTTTTTTTATGGTGGTGCTTTCTCAGGAGCCAGCTTTCAAAGAACCATCATTGCTGCCTCCACAGATACTCCAAGAATTTCAGGTGCAGAAGATTCTGAGTTCCTCAAAGCATACCATTTTCTAGCAAAATTGGACATACAAGTTAATATGTCTGTACACTGAACTGGGACATTGTGAATGGCTCCATACATTCAAAACCAAGTTGTTGGACTCATTACAACTGACACATGCAAACGTTTCAACGACAGAATTTAAGTAATTGATCTCTGTTAAACTCCAAGCAGCAGATGACACTTAGAGTCTGCTAAAGAAAAAATGCTAGTCTTTTTTTTCCCCCACTGCTTTTAGTATTTGCTCAGTATCATTAATATAAATATGCAATCATCGAAATCAACACAACTGAAGTTAACAGAGCAACTCCAGATTTACATCAGTGTAAATGAGCGCAAAACTTGATCCCTCGCATGTAATTTATCTTTAATTCTGGTTTAAGTCTCTCTCATCTTGCTGAATAAAAACTGATGTTCTTCTCACACACAATCTGTATACCATTCATTAGTGTCTTTTCTGTTTGGAAGAAAGATTGGAGCCTGTGGTAATGAAAGCTCAAATCCTGGGGAGCAGTACACATGGTATTTTGTTTTAACTAAATGCTGTATTGGTATTCTCATGAGTGGCTTTGCATTACTTGAACATTTATGAGTAGCTTGAACTAATAAATCTCTAATTAGCACTAATTACTAATTAGGTTATTGATTCCTCTGACTGTGGACTCCTCGCTGGTTTTATTCATAAGCAGAATGTTGTTTTAAAAATTCTTGCAGATACATCCCCAAACAGAGCTCACTCCTGCCATGGAAAGGAGCGGAGCAGAGGGCTCTGAGCAGCCTGTTTGTCAGAACGACACCGGGCTTATTTAGACCGGGAAGGTACAGCGAGGGGTGGAGGTACTTTTTTCGCTAACTGAGCCGTCAGGGTGCTGCCTGCCTGCCCAGATGCGCTGGAGAACCCCAGCACTTTTCTGCTTTCCTGCGAGATGCCCCCTGTTCACACCCCCTGGCTCCCAAGGGTGGCTGATGCTCTTCTGGAGGTGTTTTGTGGGGGGTCTTGCTCTTTTTGGTCTCGTGACAAGACCTAAAGCAGATCTGCTGGAGCAAGTTGGTGTACCTTGCTTTGCTTCACATGGTTTGCCTTTGGTTTTGTTCGTGGTTTTACCGGAAAGAGAACCCTCTCTGGATCCTTGTACCCCCAGAAGAGTTTCGCTTCCCATTCTCCCATCTCTCTCCAGCAACTGTCCTGCTCGCTAGCTACCTGACAAAGCAAAATGGGTTCCTTATTACAGTTCCGGTGAAAAGGGCTCTGGACTCTGCATTTACACAGCATTCCAAATAGCTCTTTGCAGAAACAGCCCCACAGGGGTCAGGAGCTCCATTAACCTTTTTTTCCCCCCCAAGAGCTCAGACAGCAGGACCCCGAGAGCAGGATCCCCAAGGTCTAGGCCTCCTACACCAAGCACTCACCCAATTGCTACCACCACTGCCACGCCACCTCTCCAGCCTTCTCCCAGTCTCCCACCCCTACAAACTCAGCCATAGAGGCGTTTTGTTCTTGTATGGTTTATTGAGGATAGCGGTTAGCGCACCGCCTGCTGACTTCCTTCACTTGAAGGCAGAGCACACACAAGTGATTGAAGAGATTTTGGCTTACTTCTCTGACAGGAGTGATTTTATCTGGCAGTGGTTGATTGCCTCTGTGGTAGGACTGGCAGGAGAGGTCAAGTGCAATGCTGCTTTATTCACGCATCAGACAGTTTCGCTTGCAGAGGTTTTGCCTGTGGTACACCTTCAATTTGCGAGCCCAGACAAGTGCAAAATGTGCCTTACTTTTTGTTGGCATTAACTGTGGGGAACACGTAAAATCTCTTTTCTGGTGGCTGCCCTCTCTTTCTGTTTATTTCTACATGCGACTCAATGTGTTTGTTTTGATTCTTACAGCCCTATGTGGGCTATGTGATGAACCACTGTGGCACCGAAGATCGATGGTGCTACATTCACGCTGCTGTTTTCACTAGCAGACTCCAGGCCCTGCCGAACTTTGCTGTTGCAGGCACATAAACCCCTAGGACAACTGTGGGAGATGTCTGCGTGTGGCAGTGAGGAGATAGGGCTCCCTGGATAGCAACATCTGGGGACCAGAAATCGAGTAATCTTGGCTACGGGCCCTCAGCTCTGTAATTTGATCTTCCCATCCTTCTGGTCCATCTCTTCACGGAGCAAAGGAATAAAGAAGGGAACTAAGTATCTCTGGATGGGAGTCCAGTCAGCTAATTAATATCAATGAGGTGCGTGTTATTTTTAGTTATTGCAGATGTGCTCATACCTCATTAGCTTAAACAGTGAAGAGCAAATAAATAGCAGCTTCTGTCATGCTCGAAGGAAACACTTTATACATAGGTTATTGATTTGGACTTCAGAGGGACCCAGTGGGAAATCTGTAAGGCTTCTTCCAGAGGTGGAGGAAGGAAGGGAAGACTTTACAGAAGTTAACTTAATGTGTCCTGTTTTGTAACACATGTTAAGAAGAAGCCAAAAGGCTTTGCTGTGTCCAGATGGATTTAAGTTTACAAAGGACGGGTTCCTGCAGACACCTGTAGACGCTTTGCGGTGAGGCTGCTTGAATACCTTTGTGCGATGGTTGCTTTGGGGAGACTGTTGGTCCAGAAGGGTTTGTTCTGAGCTGTAGGAGGAATATTTGTTTGGCCCAGCTTACCTGATATTTTAATTTCCATATTTAGCAAGTACTCCAGATGTGTGTTGCAGGAAATAAGTAACTTGTCAGTGGTTTTGAGGTTTCTCAGCAAAAAGAAGATTACGTCGTTTTGCACTGAAGTATTGAAGAGAGTGTTTTATATTTTGAATGCTAATGAGCACAGTTTTTTTCAGACGGGAGCCATAAAACTGTCATTATGTCAGTGGTATGTCTTTGTTCTTAGCTTTGCTCGTGCTAATCAAAGACAACAGTGGTATATTTTGAGTTAATACTGTAACAAGAGGAATGGCATTAGTGGTCATCATCATGAGTGACTCCTGGACATGTGGTAATAATTTCTTAAGTGTTTCTGAATAGTGAATGAGTGAGAGAGAGGGATTTCAGCTCCAGCGCTGTGCAGAATGGAATGTACCATTCAGCCGAAATGATACATCCACGGCTCACGCTCGAGGGGCTGTAAAAGCAAAATCTGCTTTTTAATATAATTAATATCTCTTCTTCCACAGTCCCTCTTTCTCCTCCAGCATCTGACTCCACCTTTCTGTTCAGGATAAAGCAGAGACTTTTAGTGTAAACAACTGAATAAGTGCAATCGTCTTTATGTTCTTAAGGAAATCAATCCGCTTTGGAAACCAAGCTCTCATCCTTCAAGTATTTTACTTTTGAGTAGCTGGATGTAAGTTTGAGAGCCTTCAGCCGAAACGGCATTTTCCTTCTTGTTAATAGATGCCCCCAGATTTGGTAAACACCTGGAAATAGAATTGGTAACATTATATATTTAAGCACCGGTTTTCTCAGGGAAAAAAAAAAATACCACCCAAAACTTTTTATTATCAGTCAGACAGTTTTCATTTATTTGGTGAGGCAGTCTGTTTGCATTGGCTGGCGGGTTCCCGAATGGCTCCTGCATAACGAATCATACATTTTAAAAATTCTTTCCAAAGCTTTTATAAAAATACAAAAAGTTAAATAACTTTAACACAGTTATGTGATCAGTCTGATTAAGTTAAGGCATTTAGTCTAAGTAACCCCAGCGGGGTTTCAGCAGCACTGTGCGTTCCAGCAAAGGGAACAATTGGTGTATTTTCACTGTCTGGCTGTGTTTCTCAGAGAATGCTGAACAATATTAAACATTCAGAGGCTGCGTTTTCCCTTTGTTTTGACAAATGCTAATAAGTAGCTAACTGCAAGAGAGGAGGGGGGAAAAAATCCTAATTCAAACCAGTTGCATGATGGTAGAGCTCAGCAAATTCCCTGACCAGCAAGATGTAATCTGGAAAGAAAAGAGCAGAGTGGTAGCCTTTGCTAGCCTTTGAAATCACTAATAAAGTCATTAGACAATGTTTAGTCGAAGAGGAATGACTAAAGCTAGGGGAAGACTACTCTGAGGAGCTCTCAGAAGGAACATTAGCAGGCTTTGGTTTCTAATTAAGTGGTATTATTAGAAGCTTTGATAAAAGCCCTTGCATGCGTGACACCTTGTATTTCTCTGTGTACTGAGAGTCGAAGAGAAACTAAAAAAAGAGAGACTTTTTAATGATAATACCTGAAAAGTGTTTTTCAGCAGACCCATACATCATTGTCAAGTGAAAAGATTAAACTTTATTGTTTCTTTTTGAACCAAGAACTCAAGGTGAGTGGAAATGTCTTGAAATGCAAAGTAGTTTGGCAGATAAAGTAAAATGGAGATGAAAACAGACAATAAAAAGACATTGGCTGTAATAGAGGAAAGAGCGGGGAAGTTCACTCTCTAATGTTGCTGGGAGAACTTTCTTTTTGCTATTAATGATAGCATTTAAGTGTTACAATTACAAGCTTTTATTGAAATGAAACATTTAATTTCAAGAATGGCACCAAAATCATTTTTGTGTGTAATATGAAACATTAGTTATGTGATGCTGCTGCCAAAATAAACCCCACCATTCATTTAAAATATCAGGAAACTCCATTTGAGAGGGTAGTTATACATCCATTGAGGATACTCTGTATATTATTTTTCCTTGGTATTAATAAAGTCTATTAACAACATAACTGTAGTTGATTCATAATGTCACATTTGTTTGCAAGTAATGGATGTAAGGTTAAAATGGTTTAACTATTACAATGTTTGAAAATGATTTCTGTTCCCTAAAGCCTCCTTTATTTTTATTACAGTTTTTTTTCCCTTCAGCAACCAGTTGTTTTGCAGTTGTTAAACTGCTTTCAGCTGTAGATACTCTGCGTTATCAAGATAGATGGGGCTTGGTGTGGGATTTCCACGAAGGCTGGCTGCTGAAAAAGTAACTTCAACAGTGTGCCTTTGAAAGATTTATTTAACTTGTCCCTTAATAGGCCAGGCCGCACCGATTTCCACAGAAAGAAGTCATTTTTCTGTCAAACTCTGGGCTGCTTTGCCGGCAGCCTCATCTACCCGCCGGTCAGCACATGAAATGCGCGCCGCCGACCCTAAAGCATTGCTCCTCTCTGCGCCGGTGGCTGGCCAGGGTCTGTGACTCCAGCTGCCTTTTGTAGCCAGGAGACGGAGGGTTTTGTTCTCCTTTTTGTCCTGTGCTTACAAAGACTGTGTAGACACCGCTGCATCCAGAGTGCTGGAGCGCTCCCCGTTTGCTTTGGCCGTTTGTTGTTCTCTTATCCGCATCCACTGGTTAGAGATGGAAGCAATCCTTGAACAACCCTGCCGGGGGACAGGCAGATGTGAGGAGCCAGCGTTGGGCATCCAGGCTTTGCTTTGCTAACTTTTGAGTTCGTGGGAAGGATGTTGCCAAAATCATGTACTGTATCAGAGCCTTTCATGTCACCTTAATTCGCGATTCACTCTGCGCAGAGATTTTTCTTCTCTGAGGCTGAGAGAAAAATGCGGAAAAAAACGGATCACTTGGGCCATAATTGTAGCCTTGTAATGGGTTAGGCAAATGCTCCACGCAGGTACCTGCGTGTAATTTGTTACAGCAATTTGTTTTGCCTATTATCTTCTTTTACAATCATGTTCAATAATAGTTACTGCATTTAAGAGAGAGACCTGGCTTGTGGCCTGATTTGTACTCTATTCACACGTGTAGTAAGGGTTGGTTATAGTTTTTTTAAAATGAGAAAATAGAAAAGAAATCATTTTATTAAAGAAAACATATATGCTTGAAAGAAATAAAATCCCTCAAGTTCCTTCACCTAAACCACTGTCAATAGCTTAGGGTATCAGAAGTGAAACAATTTTTTAAAAATCAGGTTTAGTTCTTTCTCACTGTGTGCTGTACATTTGCAATTTCATTTCTTTCTAATTGGACAATGAAAATATTACAGATTGGTGAACTTCATTTTGCTTCTGGTCACCACCAGTTAATTTCACCCTTTGGTTCCCATGCACTGACAGAGGGTTGCAATTACTATGGATTTTGTGTGGATGGCACTCAGCGAGCCTTGTGATGACTGACAGTTAAAAACACTTGGACAGATGGATTTTTGGACTACAAATACAGCAGGGGGATATTTAGTTGGTTTTAACAAAACTATTTTAATAGGTATTTTCAAGAAATCGTGGACTCTCAGTTTTGCAAACCATATGTATTTATAGCCCCTGAAAGGCTCAAATTCTAATTGTTCTGCTCCTTTGAAGAGTGTTCTGAATTTTCGCATCTTGTTATTACAGGACTTTCTACCAGGATAACCACATAACAGGGTTACTTCTGGCAAAATTGCACCCGCAGTAGAGGAATTGCACTCGTTAGCTGTATCAGTTTCCAAATGGCACATAATCCGTATACGGACTTAAGCCCCGGTCCTGCAAGCAGATCCAGTGTGTCAGTGCATGCAGAAGATCAGCCTGTTTGCAAAAGACCTCATATACTTTGTGCAGGGTTTCAAAAAGAAGGCATGTTTGGGGTTTTGTTGTTGTTTTTGTTTTCCTCATTGAGGCTTGCAGGATAAGTCCCAGATAGACTCTTATGCTGAGCCAGGTCTAGTGAGTATTTCAGACGATATTTTTTGTGTTTTCTAAAAGGAAGGCAAAAAAAAACCCCCGGTTTACCCAGCACGTTTACAAGAGCAGTGACTGCACACGCGTGCGGCATCCCTGTCACACGGGCAGCGGAGGGCACACCAGGAAAGCGTGTCCGTGGTGGAGAGCAGCTAATCTACGCCACCACTTTCTGTGTCGTGACAATGCTAGATAGCGGCGGCGATCGGCTGCTCTCAGATTTGTTAGCTTAAGAGAGCTTTGCCTCTTCAATGACAGGATTGTGTTAAAGCCAGTGCTCCTGCCTGGAAAGAGCAGAAAGCAGGAGCTGAAATCTGCGATAGTGTCGTTGTTCCCAGAGGTACAGTAATAGGCTTCACTTTACAGTGCCGTATCTCACTTGGAAAGCGCCGTCTCTGGGAGTGATATAAACTCTTTGTTAATACGGATAATAGACTTCAGGACCACTTAAACCTCTTAAGACAATAAGGCTTGGGCAGCTGAGAGTATTAACTACATCATTTCAAGCACAGTCATAAAAGTTTTTTCTTTCACTTTTTGGATGGCTTGCCAACTTTTACATCAAGGTTTTGACTGTTTAAGCCACTTCTGTGATCAATTATTTTTTTTGAGCAGAATGAGCCCTTAGAAAGCTACAACCCAAACTGTGAGACTACAACCGCCTCCTCAGATCAGCGGCTCAGGCAATTTGTTAGCACTGGATATGATGTGTTACATTAATAACTGTTTGTAATTGGGAAAAAAATTATATTGCCAGCCCAGTTTTTTTAATTACTTTATGGACTGCTTTGCATAGTTTGTTTTGCTTTATTTCTGCGATGCCTTAGGTAGTGCAATGTCCAACCTGGGCTCGCGTCTTTGGAGGTCAGGGTGGGACTATCCAGAGCGGCTGTTTCTCCAGGTGCTGCCGAGCAATGCTGATGGTAGGAGAGGGCGAGGGTTTGCTCTGAGGCACAGACTGACTCCTGGCCTGGCATGGGGCTTCCTCAGCTCCTTGCAAGCCTGACAAGTCCCAGCGGGGTAAGGCAGGTCCCTGCTCAGTGCTGCGCGGTCCCCTGGTGCCTTACTGCTCTGACCGGCCCACCGGCCACGCACGCTGGGCTGTTGCTGAACTTCCCCTCCAGCCTTGCTCTCCGGGGGGCTGCTGATTTAGTTCTCTGTCCTCTGCCTGGCCACCAACTTCTGTGGCACTGAGAGCAACACCATATCTTAAGGCTGCTATCTCCTGGTCTCTCAAGTAGGCTTTAAATTAGTCCAGGCACTCCAGAATGATTAGGAGGTGGTAGACAAGCAACACCAAGTCCTTCAGAAGCCCTGCTAAAATCTCTGCTCTTTTAACTGTGTCTGGTGTTTTCTGCGAACTCCCCCTTTCCCTTAAGGAAAACAGAGATGCTGAATGGCAGATGTTCAGAGAGCACAAGTAATATGCCTATAGTTTTACAGAAAATGAAGAATAACTACCCTTTTTACTGATCACTGACTTTCAGATGAGAGAAGGATATGTATTTCTTCATGAACTGATTGTAGTTAGTCATAGGAGGAGTACACCAACCACTTTGGAGATCTAAAATAGCCCACCTGATATGAAGGATATCTGACTTTCTTGCCTGTTTTGGCTACCTGAGGCATAGGAAGCTAGTCTGAGGCAATCATCTAGACAGCCTCTGTACTCACCGTCCACCCCAGGATGATTCATCATATCCTAAAAGATACGTCTACAATCGAGACTTGAGGTACGAATCCCTCTGTTTAGCCTAGCAATCAAAGAGAAAAAATTAAGTGGGATGAATGTCACCCAACTAACTACAGGTTATCATGATTAAGATACAAACTTCATTTGTGCAAATGTATCAGCACTGTCACATCTTCTCAGTGAAAGAAGAACTTAATGTCTCCGACCGACAGCTCAGTAGTGCTGTCATACCTGGCTCTACACACCATGTATCACAAATTCAGTGACAGTCAATGACAGTCATTCTGTCAAATGGCCTGATTCTGTTTGACATGTAATACCCTTTACCCCACTTTGGCGGTGGCGAGAAGCCACGCAGATGATGTAAATAATATTTAAACAGACCTTAGGGCATCTAAGCATTGCCTGAACGGTATAACGCTGGTCTTGTATAAGAGAGAATCAAGCCTGGAGAATTTTGTCTTTGAAGTCAAAGGATGCAGGAAGGATGACAGGTATTCTTACAGAGGGGTTAGACCAGCTGAATAGTAGCAGCATTTATTATTCATCACATGATATTTGGTTAAGACCAATAGATAGAGCATGGTTTCATGAATTCACATTTTAGATTGCATTTTGCCTTTTCAATGTGCATGGCTTTTAAAAACATCCATATGTATTTGAGCAAGAATACATTATTTCATCCCAGTGGTCTCAAAAATTATTTAATTGTTCCTCACTTGATGTGGCAACTTCAGCATGTTTCTGCATGTGTTTAAAGCACACAGGTTTCCAGGTTGCCATTGCTCATGCACAGGAGGAGTATGACTCATCTGAGCTGCCTTTTTTTGCTTTTTCATGACTACATACATGACTGCGTACAAGAGCTATGTTAGAAGGATAACTGACTGTGGGATTATACTCCCAGTAGAAAGAACAGGAATGATATTCTTAAGTGTCTGGAAGGAACGCAGCCAAGGCACAAATGAAAACATCTTTTATTTTTCAACTTCATCTATCAAAAGCTTCTGTGTGTAACACACTAAATGACATCTGACATAACTGAAATTCTAGGATAAAACACCAACAGCAAAAAAGCCCAACCAATAACAGCTAAGGTTTTACTGCTAGTAAAGCAGGTCCTCTGCTGAGGAGAAATGTTAAAACTGCGTGAATTACACCCAAGCAACTGACAACTTTACTTAGCTATTCCATACATTAGAGGATAAATCTCCATTCTAGGAAGTTTCAATGCCATTTTAGTTATCCATTTAATCCACCTATTCATTTAGCAGGAATGGTAATTACGGGAAAATTGCTGCCAAACTATGATGTGCAATTAAAATTCAGGCTATTTTGTGTGATGCAAAATCTCCCTTTTTTACTATCATCTTACAAATCCTCTGATAGAAAGTTTGTGCCTTTTTGAAACAGAGCTTGTAATAATAAGCCATCTGGCTTACTTAAACATGAAAGATTAAAATGATATACAGTATGAAGGCTTCCTATTCAATTGCTAATGTCCAAGAACTCAACTCCAGTGGTGAAAGCTGTCATTTGGGGGGAAGAGGTAATTAAAAGATTTCCTCGTAGAGATGGGTCCTAGAGCAGGGGACTGGCACATCCAACAAGCAAAACTAATTTTCCAAAAGAAAGCAATGCTGGCCAAATGTCTTGCAAGATAATCTTCTGTATCCTTTAGTTCACTCACAACTGCTTGAGTGGGACTGAAAGGTGGGCTGATGACTGGTGGGACAAAAGCAACCAAACCTTGCTTTATTTACCGTACTAAGCCAGCAGTGTTTCATAACACGGGCTTGGCTGAGGCAGACAACAATGAGGGAAAATGCCTTGTGATTAAATAGTGACCCACTCTTTTCAAAGAGATGTGGAAAAAGGTGGCAAATGTTTTAGGCAAAGTGCAATACAGAAATGGAAATCCTGGATTCTGAGAAGTGACATACAGAAAGGCACTTTTCTGAGGACAGGCTTTTGAAACAAATGCATTTTGCAGCCCTTACTCCTTTATAATTGGCAAGAGGCTAATTGGGGGCACAGTACTTGAGCTTGTGCAGCATACAGACCATCTGAAAAAATGGGGTTATTGTCAACTGGCTGCAGAAGGAAAACAAGGGACACGTCAGCTGGGACAGTGGCACCTCCTGTTGATTTCAGCCTCCCTCTGCCTTCCACCTCCGACTGATGAATTTCCAAACTGGAAGCAACTGAAAATCCTGTTGATCAGATGAAGCTCCCACCCTAGGGTCTGAACCCTAAGTGGAAGCAGAACTGGGTATGAATCGTTACCAGACAGTGCTCCATATGGTCTGGAGTACTTGTAGGGAGTGCCATATCTTTGACTTACAAAGCAAAGCCTAAATGTTATTACATGTAGATTGTAACCCTCCCGGATGAAGAGATCATGTCTCATTCCCTATGGGAAGAAGAATTTAATACAGAATGTAAAACTCTCTAAATAATTTTGAAGTCTATGTATCGTTTGTAGCAGGGATCTACTTCTCAGTTGAGTTTTACAGAACTGCTTTACAAATCTGGAGAAACATAAACTTTCCTTATTTTATTCTATTGCCACTATTGTTCCTACAGAAGCCTATTTAATTACAACTGCACTATATTTTCTCTGTCTTTATCAGACTTTTTCAAAAGAGAGATGTTTTAAAGTTCCAGGTACAGGCACAGTACTCCATAAATAAAGAAAGAGTGCTAAAATGAGAACCCTCCCATTAAAGACACTATCGTCATCTGCTCCTTTTCAGACAAGCCATTTTAATGAAGATTCTATTGCTATTAATTCTACTTTCAGGCTCCATTTAGGCTGAGAGGAGGAAATAATGAATCATGACATAATGGAAGTCCCTGTAAAGCACTCAGTTTACCACACAGAAAACCAGACTTGCATGTGCGTTTGTTTTTGTTTTTAAGACTAGTTCTAACAATAGCAGCCAATAGGAGCCTATTAACTGCATTGTGTCTTAACTTTCTCTTCAGTCCTTGGCTATCTTCCAGCTTAATTCCTCTGAGTCAGCAACACATTCAAATCAGGTTAAATGAACTCTTGGATAAGAACCTCGACTAAAGGAATAATTGATCTTTCCACCCCAGCTCATCACCCCTTCCAAAAAAAAAATCAAACAAACAAACAAACAAAAGCACTGCAAAGGCAACCGTTTAATATGCAGCCCAATTCAGAGGTGGCAGGATGGGTGAGAGTGGGGTGTGGGTACGGGTGAATTGGGGAAGAACCATGTTAGTGTTGTTGAGCAGTTGATGTGAAAAGTAATGCATACTTTGTTTGGCAAAAGTGAGAAGAAAGGGCTGTAGGACTGTGGGAAGTGAACGGACTATATTTGCTTCTCTTAAGGAGCTCCTGTTTGCCTTCAGCACAGTTTCTCATCATCTAATTTTCTGACACCCTTGCCTTTTTACTCTCTATAATGCTGTCTTGTAAAGCAATGGAGATTGACATGCCCTTTTCACGTCAGAGGAGAGAAGATCTCCCTCTGCTTATGAGCACAAACAGCTATAGGAAGAGAGGGCATATCCACTCCTTTCTTGGCCTGGATACTCTCCCAGGAGGACGGGATGAGGAGGAGAACAGCTCACTGGCTGGACGCCTGCTGTCCTCTCAGTAAGGGAAGGAGAGGGAGTACCCAGACAAACAGATCATTAGGGATGAAAACATGCAAAAACCAAACATGAGAATTTACTTTGGTTTTAACCAAACATCATGCCTGATGCAGGCCCCATTTTTTTGTATTTTCCTGGAGATGGATGCATGGACAGACGTATGGATGAGGCAGACAGAATAGGCTCTGTATTAAAAAAATTAGACCTAGAAAAAAGTGGCTTAATAGCTGTTATGCTCTGATCCCAGTTCATTAAACTTAGGTAGTCACCTTCTAAGACAGCACATTTATTGTCCTCTGGCCTCCCCACTGCTTTATCCTTATGTCCACAGTGCATGAAGACTTGGGCTCACTATGCTTAAAAGTCTGCACTTACGCAGTTTTGTTATTTAAGTAAAAATGGAGCTGTTCACTGTAAGGGTGAAGTGTGTCAATGAACTAAAACCAGCTTCGTTGAGGACTTCTCTGCAATGTCCATGAGGAACTTAGAGCTACCATAAACTTCATGTTCCTCTCCAAAACTCAGGCACATCTGCGAGAAAGACTAAGCCATGTGCAATGTAGATGTGTCCATCGGCAGCGGATGACAGTCCTGCTGCTGAGGTCTCTGCTGAAAAGCGCGTAGGTTACATGGTGATGAGGACATGGAAAGAACCTGGAGAAGATACAACAGAGTTATCAACACTTTCTTGTGACCTCCACCTTGGTTTGTTGCATCATATCAGAGGTCCTTTGGGGAAGGGATGAGTGCCTGTGTTTGCCTATAGCTGACACAATAGGGTTGCGTTGTTGACTGGGATTTCAAGGTATTACCAGAATAAAATGTCGAGTGATGCATTCCAAGGATGTAATCCTGGCTCTAGAAAGTTCCCACTCTTTGCAGAAAACTTTCAGACACAGAATAATAATTTTTCCTTAAAGCCTTATTTGTGAGAGGTTATTTGCCTGTTGAAAGGCTGGTTGCGAAGGGAGACATTTTGCACATCTGGCATTTCTAGCCTTTTCTGTACTAGCTATATGTGTGGCTGTGTAGACCAAGTGACTGACCAGACCTTAGCCCCTTCACTGCTTGATATGTCTATTCATCTCTTCAGTCATTAGGAGAATGAGCTATTTGAGAACCTTTGAAGGAGTACGACACATGGAACATGCAGAATAAGATTTTCCAAGGGGTGATTGTTTCCATTGTAAAATATGTGCTAAACCCCCAAATAATTACTGTCTGAAGGGTACCTGTCTCCCATAGCTCTCATTTACAGAGGAAGTGAGAGGAGTTTTATTTCCTCTGACACTCCCAGTCCTGCCCTCCCCCCTCGAGTCCCATCCCCCCTTGTGAGTAATAACTCATTGGAAAGGACATGATGAAGACTACTAACTTCAACTCTGATGTCATCACAGAGCCTTGCATTTCATTTGGGAGAACTACAGTCTATCGTCAGGTGAGAAGACTATGAAGAATTAATTTTTTTACTATTTTTGGTACCAACCAATTTATCTGGCCCAACATGGCTAGAGGCTCAGGAAAGAAGTCATCGGTAGAAATGGCACAGCTCAGCACCGTCAATGTGAACCAGTGAGGAAGCATTGTAGGTCTTTCAGCAATGGCACTTGCAATTGTGGTTCACTCAGAGAGATCTGACACTACAGAGATGTTCCCATGGCAGCTGATTTGACTGATCACTGACACATGCCATAATGAATCTGTCGGGTTAGCTGAGGGACACAGAATGATCAAGACAGCAAGGAGAGGATGGAAGGAAGCCTTTCTGAGGCAAAAAGTGGTGGAGCTGAGAACCTGTTCTACTTTTAGAGAGATCTGAGAAGAAAAAGGCATATGAAGTAGAGTAGTAGAGCTGCTGCTGCTTAATCTTCAGGAAAAGGAAAACAATGGGGAAGAGCTCTTAATTTCCAAGTGGCTCAACAAGCAGGCAGGATACTTTGAATGAAAGGTTTCCTTAAGATGAATAAAAGTCATTAAGTGGCTCAAAGGAAGGGGAATTTGTCTTGGTTTGATGACATAGCTTGAAAATGAGAGGAAAAACAGCACCTGAAGGCTACTCATTGACTGATTTGCTCTCCAAAACAAACCAAATATACTGCTATGCTGCCCACCCTTCCCTTTCCTCTTTCAGCAGTGTCCATTTTAATCATTTATTTGGTTTATCTTTTTATTTTAGCATGTTCTGGATTGTTTGCATGCTGCCATAATATGTTTGTGCCCACAATAAAAACACCTAACAAACTACTGTTTTTCAAAACCCTCCTTAAGCTTCCCTTCTGCCACAGTCCTTCAAAGCACTGGGCAGTGATTAGGCTGTCTTAATAGCAGTCTTGATGCTGATTCTTACCCTACCAGAGGAACTACTTTGTCTCCTCCTTTTGTCTCCTGTTTTCTCCTTGGCCTCCTCAGCCTCCTCATATTTTCCTCTTCCATCTTTATTTGTTACATCCAACAGCTGCAAACTTTGTGGGGCAATGACTGCCCCTAATTCTAGGAGCTATTGCAATTAAAATACTAATGAAAAGCTACTAATAGTTTATTCAGCAGACTATTGCTGCTCAAGGTAAACAAGTGGGTCCAAACTGTGCTACCAGTTACAACTGAGCAACCCCAACAAAGTCAACATCTGCTCCATATCAACATTAAACCTCTAGAAGACTTCATGAAATGCTGCAGGCACAAATAAGGACAGTATGCTGATGATGCATGTTGCTCTCATTTGAAGCAGACACTGACTCCAGTTATCACGGAAACAGAAAGATGTGGTTGAAGAGAAGCTGGTTCAAATGCAACTCAGAGAAAATGGTTACACCCTCCGGCACTGAGGAACATTTCAAAGGCAGTTCCTGGGAGGGCCCTGCAGTCGGTAGGATCCTCCTAGCAGGTGTGGTGGAGTGCAAAGCCATGCAGTTGCTTGACTTTGTTTGGTAGTGTTACATTAACGAAAGAAATGCGTTCTTCTATCACCTTGAGCAAGATACATAAACCCCTGTCCTTGAAGAAAAAGACCTGAGTGAAACCATGCACCTCTTCTGAGACTAGATTACAGCAAAGCTTCATACTCTAGTCTGGCAGTCGAAGATGTTAAGAAGTTGTAGCTGACTTAAATCACAACAGCCCACTACATTGCATTTGAAGATGACTTCAGCTTCACAGTATGCAGAGGACTAGACCCCTCACTTCAACAAGTTTTTCTGTCCTCCTTTGGGGTTTACAAACCACTGATGTAAGCAGAGGGACACTGCTGCAGTAGTACGTCACACAACAGCACTAGGGCCTGTACTGGTAGGGCTCCCATATTCCTCTCCCCCATAGAAACATCCCTAGAAAATTTTATAATGTGCCCAGGAAAAAAGCCCAGTGGGACTGGCAGAGGTAGTCTGGTCACTGCTCTGCCATGTTTCCACTGCTCTGGGGATCTAAAAGGAAATCTGCATTTTTCCCACCTCTTAAGTTTAGACCTAAGCTTTACCAGTGCTCTTGGCTCTATCAAAGTTGAAGACATCAGGCTTCTCCCAGTTTAAAAAAAGTCATTGCAAATGAGTGCCAACAACAAAAGAGTCAAAATAGCAGTTCTTCATATTAAACATCTCCTGGATAAGGTGCTTTTCCTTCTGCAGCCATCCTGTTTACACGGATGTTGCATGTTACAATGACGGTAACAGTTACATCATTCTTTCTTCCTAAATTGTTTTATCACCACAGTGACTTTTGTCACCGTGCGAAGCAATTGTTTTCTGAGGCAAGGCTATGCTGAGCCCAGAGGATGCCCGTAGAACGTGACTGTTTTAGTGGTGCGAGAAGTTCAAACCCAGAGGTTGCTTTTTGCCCTGTTGGTAAATATGCTGCATGCATGACACCATGCCACTTCATGCAGAAAAGTGTAACCCGCTGTCCTTGTGTTTTATGGCATCACTTGTTTCTGCATTGTATTTATTTTGTTATTAATGCTGGCTGCTTTCCAATAGCTTCTGGCCACAATGACTGCTGCAATCTTTTGTCAGCTAAATCAGACAAAATCTGCAGACAGAAACATATTACCGTGTACATCATTTTCAAATAAAGCAATGCACATACAACACACTGTTGTTTTATATGGAGGTGTACTGAATTAAATCAAGAATGCTGTTGAGCCCATCTAAAAGAATAGCTGTAAAAAGTCATAATAAGATGATATGTCATCTGATTTTCAAATGGAATAAATATAGGAAAAGAATAAGCCTTTAAAGTGATAATCTCTCAAAGAAGTACAGTAATTAAAGATGATTCTCAATTCCTCTCCCCGAAAAGGAGTATTTAGGGGAAATGTAAGATTAGTGGGTTAAAATGATAGATAAATGTCCATATTTTTCAATGCTAAAAAGTAGACCATGTAAAACAACAGAAGTCTTATACCTTGTAAGAAACCTTTGGTGATTTGGGGGTTGATGCTATTTTTATTAAAGTCAATGAGTATTTTGCCTTTGATTTTTATGGGAATAATATTGTGTCTCCATTGCTTCAATAACCTTTTCTCTGACATCAATGAATACAATCTCCCTGCCCTTATATCCATTCTGAAAACTGCTGCAGAGATGATCATTTTCCTAGTCCATGGCTTTGACTTCCTTCCCTACTCAGACTCTCTCTGCTGTTTTGCCTTGAACTTAAGCTACTTATCCACACTTTCTACACCCTCTGTGGCCTGTCGCTGCCCATTCTATCATCACAGCTTTGGCTTCTGCCAAACAGAAGGCGACTTGGGGTAAACAGCAGATATTTGGTCCAAAACCTAAACCTCAAAGCAAACTTCAACTGTTTGTTTCTAGGAAAGTTTTCTGAAGGCCAGTGGATAGCATCCCTTGAGCTTTGGACAGCACTGGGGAAGGTTATTCAATCTTTTGAAATTCCTGTCCTTCCTGGCAGCAGACAACTCTGAGAAGTATTTGTTGTGGGACTTTTCCGGGCAGAGTACGGTGGCAGTTCACAAGCTGCAAGGGAGCAATGTGCACCTTGCTAACACCCATCAGCCCAGCCCAAGCACACGCCTGCCTGGCAGCCTGACCCTCCTGCACCCTCTTGCCCTCCCAGATTGTCAAGAAGGTGTCCTGCTTTGTGCATGGGGGAGACTATTGCCCCTTCTCGCAGGAGCGCAGCACAGTGCAGCCATTTGCACCCATACTGAGCCCAGAGAGAGGGATAAACCAAGAAGCCTGGGTGAGCAAAAAAATCAGCGTATGTCTCTGATAGCATTGACAGGAACTAAACTAACCCATGCTGACAGATGAAAGTGAAGTAAAGCCAGAATCAATATTCGTGGAGCAAGGAGAGGCAGCAAGTGAGACGGGATGCCCAGGTGTACGGAGCAGGGCCCCAGACTTGGCCATCGCTCTGCACTGCAGTAGCTTCAGCATGGTTTCTGAGTGCTTTCAGTATTTTTTGTTCAAAATGTACAGTCGTTGCTCCCATCCTTTAAGACTGTGTCAGAAGGAGGATTCAGTCCCATAAAAGATGACATCTGTAAGCAAAGCCATGTGGGCTCTGTTTGAGCACAGTGGCTCAAGGAAGGCGGCAGTTTACACACCGTCGCTGAGGGCCACTGGCCCTTACCCTTTCTTTCCTGGTTTGAAATACCCCAGACTTTTAGGGAAGCTCCAGAACTCAAGAACCTTTGATGGTACGAAGGCGGGGGAGGAGATGCTGGGTGTTACCGGATTTTGTCTGGATTTGCAAGGCGTATGTGCTAGCTGGTAGTGGGACGGCAGGTCAGCATGGTGGGATCAAAAGTCCTGGTTTAAGAGAATATCAATGTTTGTGGGCAATCTGTTACCCCTCCCTTCTCTCTGGCCAGCTTCTAGTAATTTAGAGGGAAGAGGAATAGCAAAGCAACATCATTACTTTCATATCCCTTTTAAGTGCTGCACGAGGGCCCTGCCTCTCCCAGGCACATTTCCATTTGGGAAACAAAGATATGGTCCTAACATGAAGCTTTTGCCTTTATATAAAATTTTGCCTCCAGTTGGCTGGTAACAGTCTCTGACTTCTCAAAAAAACCCAGTTCTACTCCAAAAGGAGCAGGAATGAAAAACAATGGGGGCTTGTGGTTTACGTCATTAACTAAAACTGCTGCTCAGCGCAGCATTGCAGCCTCCTGCCAAAATGTGTGACCAGAAATGTGCCCATTACCTGCCACCACCAACCTATGCAAAGTGGGCTGGGCAAGCGGGAAAAAAGGCACGGAAATAGGAAAAAAACTGTCTTAGTCAACCAGGGGATGGGTGTTCATGTCATAAACCCACTGGGACTCAGTGGGAGCATCTCTAGTGAGGCAGGGCCTGGCAGGGAGCCCCTTGAAGCTGGTTGAAAGTCTTCCATGGGTTTTGGCAGGGGACGGATCAGACTATTATTGAATTCCCAACCTACTTACAGACCTGGAGCTGAAGCAAATTGATGCTGTGAGTGGGGGAAGTCTGTGCTGCCATTGCCCAGGCTGTCCCGGGTCCCATGGATGAAGCCAGACCTTGGCAGCGCAGCATTTGTCTCAGGCACTGCACCCGTCTTAAACCTCCCCAACAAAATCCTGTTCCTTTCTAGACAAGCCTCCTTTGTCTCAGTCAGTGCCTCCAGCAGGTTATCATAGTTCTTAGCTATTATTTTTAAGACTATTCACTTCAGCTCTCCTACTTTCTGTCCAGAATTCACAAGATACCCTTTAATTTATTCTCCCTAAAATGAGATAAACCACAAGTGACCAGTCTCCTGGGGCTGCGCCGTTCTGTAGTGAGCCTTATGTAAAAGATACAGGGTACATTTTCAGCACCATGCGTTGTTATTAATGAAGGCTGCGTGCGCAACTCTTTGTCCATCACAATGAAAATTTACCCTCATGTATCTGGTAAATCTCAGATGTAGATTTCACTCACAGCATTTTCGGATATTCTTTGATTATTTTTTTCATATTAGGGGACCGTAACGATAAGTCCCCGCTCAAGTGAATATACAACTAGACCTTATCTGACACTAAAATTTGCTAGTTTTTCTTTTTAGGCTTAAAAAATTTGCCTTTCAGAGCTATTCAACAAGATAAATGTTAATGAGAAAAATTTTAACAAGGCAAGCCCTGGTGGTGACCCCCTTGGATCTAAGCAGCGCTACAAACTCAGGGCAAGCCTGATGCATGAGGAACATCTTGCAGAATATCGCTGGCCTTCTGTTATATCAGCGCTATAGCTCTAGAAACAAGGCTCTTAATGAGGAAAGATCAATCCCAACAGGAAAACCTGTGATATCTGACATCAGTAGACAAGCATCCATGCTGTACAAACCAATGCCCCCCCCCCAACGCCAGCCCCCGCTTACAAAAAATAAAATAAAATAAAGTAAAATTGTGTCATTTTCTTTCAAATTTTAAAGACTCGGGATCACTTCATGTAGCATTTAACTATCATTTCAGGCAGGCTTTTGAAGCTGTTTAAGTTCTTTTGTACCCGAGTTGTTTAATGTTACTCAGACAAGGTAAATCAAAGTCTAATAGAGTGGAAAAACAGTAAAGGCAGAAAATAGGTAAAAGATAAATCACACAGGAAGTTTTGCTTTTTTTGTGTTATTATATTCATTGAGATCAAAGTCCTTGTTTCAGCTCTAATTAACAAAAGCTAATGCAGATTGGAGACCTTCTGGCACTGAGCAGAGCCTTGGAGGATACAGTTGAAATCTTCTGAAGATTTAAATAATTAATATGACACCTTGAGCTTCGGATGGGAAAATAAAAAATAAAAAAAAAGAAGAGGGGGGAAAAAAAGAGCCCCATGTTCAAGTTTAAGAACAATGCCATTGCCAAGTTTGATACCATTTGTTCTGATGAAAATGAGCTGAGTAGACTGCACCGACTTCATTGTCTGGTACATTGGCAGTTCAGTGGATTGTTTCACCTTTTGTCATGCTAAGGGAGTCTTTTGTGCAGTACTTTGTTACCCCCAAGTCTGCCCCAGTTGAAGGAGGATAGAAAAAGGCAAATCTGCTTTAGGGACTTGGAGGATGGTCATTTAATGGTTTTTAATCCTCTTAATCCACGTAAGAATGGAGATCTCTGAGTGAAAATCCCATCCCAGAAGTCCTTATGATTCAAATGCCTGGCTCAGGAGACTGTCTTTTGAGAAAAAAAAAAAAAAAAACAACAACCAAAAAAGCAGCAAAATATTCTCCACTACTGTGGCATTGTGGTTTATTTCTCTCCGGTCTTCCGAAGCTGTCTGATGCAATATAAGCAAAATGAAATGGAAACCTACTTCAAACCCTGTGAAGTATGAGAACAGAGAGTTCCTGGTGCCAGCCTGTGTGTTTGGGGTACTCTGGTGATTCAGCTTGATTCCATAAAAGTGATAAGGACCCTCTTTTCTAATTGTCTCAACTGTATGCAAATCCACCCTAGATTTGGGTGTGCACTAATGCCCTCACCAAGCTGTTTTCCACTTGGATATTTTCTAGGTAAATGAAATCCTTTATTGAATTTGGATATAGATTACTTCTAAACTGTTGACATAATCATAGCTAAGCTCATTATTACTTCATAAAAGCATGATTTCTCTTCCCTACCACCAAAAAAAGATAAAAAAAATCAATATCTCTAATTAGATAAACCACTAAAGAACTGCTAAAAGGCAATTTTCATAAGTAAAATTAAAGAGGATTTAAGATGAAACGGGCTTTTCTCGCTCTCAATCTATAGAGTTGCCATTTACCACCACAAGTTGACTTTAAAATAATTTTTCAATTACATGCACAATGTGGCTTTTCATTTGTTTATGTTGTTCATCACTTCACTTTTTAGAACTGGTTAAAAAAGAGGGAAAAATACATCTTCCAACTTGTAATTGACTATGTAACAGATATAGAAAAGAGCATGTTAAAAATGATATGATTTATTTAAAAAGATGAAGGAAAAAAATAAAGTTCCCACTGCAATAATTTTCATCTGGGTAGCTAGCAAACAATTTTAGCAAAATTGCATGATGAAAAAACTCAAGCATGTCTTAGAATTTGCAACTCATTGATGCAATGTTTTCTGTTCCAGTCAGTTCACCGACAGCCATTTCTCAGCATCTATTCCTACAGCCCCCCCCATGCCTCTGAAACAACTGGTTCCTAGGATTTTAATACAGTTTTTCTAACAATTCAACCTGCAAAAAACCAGTGAGCTCTTTAAAGTCATTTCAGCTAGATGTTAATATTGATGTACTCTAAGTCTGTTGCAAGAAAAACTGGGCATTATTTTGCTTTCTTCCCCACAGTTAACATAAAAAGATAGGTTAGTGATGTTGTCTGTTGCATCCCATAAAGACTTAGGCTGTGCCTTTGACGAAATTTCTGGTCTTCCATCTGGACCATTTTAACATCTCATTTGAGGTCAGAGGGAAAGTATCTGTCATGAGGGAGTCTTCGGTGCTGTGAGCTTCCCTGTTTCTCTACTTGCTATTTGTAGAGCATCCATTTGAACCCCACCTTTACTGAGCTGAGCTGCGCATGGGATGTGCGCTCTTTTTTGCTTCTCTGTGATGGTGCTACCTGGGGACGAGGGTGGCACAAAACAGCAGCCTGGCGCGTGTTTCCTGGCTCACTGCATCACTATGACCATAACTCTTCCTTGGTGAATTCCTTTTCATTTTTTCCTCTTCATGGCAATTAACAATGTTACAGGGGCTCTTGGCTAGCATCGGTGGCCGAAGCTGGCCTGTGTCCCATGCTGAGCATGGCCTTAATACAGTATTTCTTTCCTCCACCAGAAAAGTTGGCAAGGTGGGTTACTGTGCTAATTTTATATTTTTTTTTAGCATTACCTTCCTTGACCTTACCTTCACCTGCAGCAGTTAACCCCCTATAGCTGCCATCATGCCTGCAAATGACAAATGTTGGGCGAAGATGTATGCACAAGAATCCATTTCGAGAAAGACGAGGGCTTGTATTCAGTGGTAGAGGGTTAGCGACAGGCAAGCAATGATGCCCTGGAAGTAGCGTAGTATAAGACATACCAAACCAACAGCAACAAAATTAAGGATGGAGCTTGAGTGGGAAGTTGGCTTTATCCTCTTTGGAAAATAGGATACAAGGAAGTCAATTGAGAGAAAATGTCATCATTATGGAAAGGAGTAATGAGTTGGTAGAGAAATATTTTTAATAGGAAACTGAGGGCATAGTGCAGACATGAGGGAACTCCAGCACTACTGTTATGTACAGGGAGTAATAAACACATGGAATAAATTACTGGGAAAGGCTAATGAGGAAAAGAGTACAAATGGCAGTCAGTCTCGCCTAGCTTTTCTAGGGGGAAAGGGAGTTGTGGAGTAAGAAGGAAAGACCTAGGGAGGAGAGAGATGAACTTCCAGAAGCCAGGTGTGCTGTGCAAGGCTAGACCTTCCTTGATTATAAACCACTTTGTGTTTTTAAGGATTCATGGGCAGTGCCGGCAGTGCCAGCCTGCGTGCCCTGAGGTGCCACTTGTGCTGGGTCCACCTTGGAGCCAGTATTTCCAGGGCAAGAGCTGCTCTGGCCACAAGCTTCTGGCCAAATGTTATGGCAGAAAATAGCTACTGAAAATGGCTCCTTACACATTTGCCAGGCTCCCCGTGAGCCTGATTACATGGCCCTTACTTACATCAGCCATCTCTCCCCCAGGACAGTTGGTTTTGTCTCTCTGGCCTCTGCAGCTCTGTCAGTGGGACAGGTTGAGGAATGCCCCCAGGAGGGACCAAGCAGGGAGTCAAGAGCTAAAATGAGCACAAGTTTCACACAAAAAACCCTACACTTGAGACAAAAATGGTCTAATTCTCTGCCTGTGTCCTCTCTTCTCCTCCCACTGGTGGTTGTGGTGGGGCGGCAGGTGTTGGGGGTGGAGGTTCAGCATAATCCCCCATGACCCACAGCTCTTGAATAGGCCACGTTTATTCCTGAAGTAAATGGTTTTCTTTTCTTTTGGAGTCTGCAGTATTGAGGCCATCCTGCAGCATGGGCTAGTACCAATTTTTTCACAGGATCTAATCTCCCCACAACGCACAGTTACTGCAGCGTTAGGAAAGCACAATACGACAACAATTGGTCAACAGTCTGACTGAAAGCTACCTGCTTTAAAAAAAAAGGTTTTAAAACTATTCTGGAATATCCCGGCGTGTCCTTTGAATAACAGCCCTTTTGGAAGGGAATGATTTTTGCTCTCTGTTTCCTCTATGGGAGCCTTCATCTTGCTAAGGTGATGTAAATTAATAACAACCCCTCTTGCCCCCCAGGATGAGAACACACTTTTTTCAGAGTGCTCCTATTCTGCCTAGAAGCTGTCATTTTTAATGTGACTTTCCAAAGTTTTCTCAGCAATTCCCATTCCCTACACACTAGACACTTCATAGAAATGCACATACTGTTCTTTAGACTATGTTATATATATTCAATCATGTGAATCGTATATTACTTAGTTCTCATGAAGATTACATATTTGTGACTATATCTTTCTCTGTTTTTCACATCCTTACCTGACAGGATTCTTTAAAAATGAACAAAATACAGTATCAGCAGAAACATCTTGACAGAGGCGTATGTGGGAGGAGATAGAGACAATAAACAGACATCACACATACTACATTATAATGCAACAAATTAGGGTCTGACTCAAATCACGTTAAAGGATGGACAGTAGCCCCTTATTACCAAACTACAAAGGTAGTAATAACTCCTTTCCCAGAGGTACCACTGCGATCAAGGAAAAGACCCCTAGTAGTATTTTTATAGCCTTTGCTTGAAATGTTTTTGAAGGAAAACTCTGACTTCTAAAGAGTTCTGAAACTGTGTGGTGTCTCAAGATAGATCTTAATGAAATTTGCCGCTATCAAAACTACACTGCCTAGAATATGGCAGAGCCTATTAGGGCTGCAATAACAACATTGATTTTAGGGATTTTCCCCTCCCTCCAAATACACTGCACACTTTTTTGATGTGTGAAGAGACTGAAGCTTCTTAAAAGATATTTTCAATGGGATAGTTCTGAAGATTTCAGATAAAATATTTCAACACAGTACCTGCAGGGACAGGAGAAATTGCTTCAGTTCATTTTGCCTTAGTTAGAGTCGTGTTAAATCAACTGCTCTTGGCGTTTGCAGGACTTTGTAGACATTCTTTCAAAAGTGTTTGAAAAGCTTCAAATAGATGAAGGTCTTCAAAAGGCAACTAGCACATGGGACTGACATCAGTAATGCTCCAAAGACTGTCCAAAAGGGCCAATACATGATATAAATGGAGCTTTATTACCTTTCTTTTCATCTCAGATACTAGGCATGTTCTGTCTTTGTTACATGATCCGTTTTCTGCCAAGAGGATACCTGATACATAGCCTGATTAGTAGGAGACATGAGGGCCTGATTCTTCACAGCCTTGAGCTGGATATAGCTATTTTCATGTGACTTTAATACGCTGCCAGTTTAACCGGTAATTTGCAAAGTTTCTCCATCAGGAGCCGTGAGAACATAGAGTGCAATGTAAATCAGATGTGGTGACATCTGCTCCCTCCACTACCTTTCCCTTTGGTGGTGTGTAGCATTGCACAGCCCGAAAACTGAAAAGACCAGTGCTTCGGTCTGAGCTACTGCAATGCAAGCTGCACTCCTCAAGATGCGTAGAGGCAGGGATATTCCCAGCTCCATCCACACAGTCAGCTCCCATTATGTATGTTTTAGCAGATCTGTTCATATAAATAAGGATTTAATGACTCAAATTCACAAACAGCAACATACCTAAATGACTCTCCATGGGAAACACCTGTAATAGTATAAATTCCTATAATATAAACAAGAGCATCTATTTGCTCATCCATACTTGCATGCGGATAATTAAACTACGCTTATTGTAACAGAGAGGGAAGGGCATCCAGCTATATTACTGTCTCTCTAAAGTGGGAAAGTGTATGGTACTTTCCTTCCCAGTGGAGATCATTGATGATCCCTTGCAGGTCCTTCTAAAGGATCAACCACCTGAATGCAGGATGAAAATAGTTTTCCTGCGGAAAGTGCCTCTGTGTTTGCATGGGGAAGATGGTGACCAGATTTGTATCCTGGTGTATTAAGAGCTCCATTAGATACTCCATTGCCTGGTTCAGAAATTCACCCCTAGAGCCTGACCCAGCTACTTCTGTGAAAAGTTGGTTTAAAAACCAAGAAAGAACAATATGATCACAGGAGTGCATCTAACAGAGATGTTCCATCACAGTGCTGTGGATTTTCCTGATGGCTCAGTGTGCCAAACCCAGGTTTATCACCTCATTTTAGTCTTGTTACGAAGTGAGAGAAATGTGTACAACTGAAATAGGCTGACGTGTAATAAAGTTGCTCAGTAGTCTGGGAAGTCTGTTGCTTGTGATAAATAATCCTCAAAGTGGCATATTCTCATAAATATGCGACTCTTGCTGTGCAACTTTAAAGAAAATCTTTTTGTCTCTTTGGTCACAGACTTAGAGACATACTTATTCATGTTAATGTGAGTCAATAGATTTATACCAGGTGTGAGTGTGAATCATAGAGTTTTCAAACAGGGCAATAAAGAGCTTATATATAATAATACCAGGAATGGCCTTTAAAATGTGTTATAAGAGTAAGTTAAGATAAAAGATTCACCCAAAAAGATATGCTTTCTTGTTAATGCTAATCGTATTTATGGATTGTTGCTATAGAGACCAGAGAAGCCAGGTATTTTCTTTCTCTAGGAAAGCAATGACATCTTCACATTTTCCTGTCAAATCTCTCTTCTGCATTTTGGGGCTTTGAAGCAGCTTTGATGGAGGTGTTTTCAAAGGGAATAAAAGCAGAAGGTATTTTCCCTTGTTTGTAACCTCTAACCTAGTCATCTGGGAAAGTTTAAACTGAAGGGAAAGAGGCAGCAGGTATTGTTTATTTCTGTTCACTTGTTGCTCCTTAGTATATTCAGTTCAAATTGAAATTCGAACGTATAGTCCTAGAATGAGAGGCTAGTTCATTTTCTGCCCTGAAGAGCTTTTTACTTTAATATAACCTTTACTAAAACATTTTCATATTGCTCAGGATGAAACTTTGGGATGATTCATCAATCCTTTAACTTTCAAAGAATCGCAGAATAATTCAGGTTGGACCTTGGAAGTCTTTACTCCAAACCTCTGCCCAAAGCAGGGCCAGCTTTGGGGCCAGACCAGCCTGGTCAAAGCTGTGGCTGCTTGGTTCTTGAAAACCTCCAGGGATGAGGACAGAAAAGCCTTTCAGGGCAACTTGCTCTGCTACCTGGCTGTCCTCATGGGGAGAAAACTTCTCCTTATACCCTGGTTATATCTCTTATCTTGCAATTTTGCCTGTTGTCTTTTATCCTCTCTTCGTGCATCACTATGAAGAGCTCAGCTCCATCTTCTTGGTGACCCCTTGTAGGCACTGGTAGGCAGTGGTAGTTAGGTGCCCCCAAAGCCACCCTTTCTCCCTACTGACCCAGCCCAACTGCTACGGGTACAAGTGCTCCAGCCCCCAGCACCCCCTCCTCTGAGACCCCTGCAGTTTGTCCATGTCTGTCCTGTGCTGGGGGCCCCAAAACTTGATGCAGGTTGTAGATGGGGTCTGATGAGTGTTCTGTAGAGGCAAATAACCCCTTCCCTTGATCTGTGGGACATGCCCCTATTCACACAGCCCAGAGTGCTGTCAACTTTCATGTCTGCTAAGGTCCACTGTGGACACTGCCTGACTCTGTTTTCCACCAGGGTTCCTCCAGTTCTTTCCAGCAGAGCTGCTCCTCAGCAGCCATTCCTGGCTTATTTGCCAATGCATGAATAGTCCTGTGCTCCCACATTTTTCATTCCCAGCTTATGCTGAACTCTCCTTTTTCATAACATCTTGCAGGTAAATAGTCTTTTTCAAAGCCGAGGCCTATCGCCCACATTAATCCATGTTTCTTCTTTCTCTTGAAGGTGAGTTATGTATTTCTGTGCTGCTGTAGGCCACAATGATTCAAAACACAAGCCGTCTTCTGATGCCTTTGTGTCTCTGCCACAGTTTCTTCCTTACCTGCCTAATTGAAACACCTAATGACAAGCCTTTTATTCATTTGAGTTATGCTCGATACAGTCATCGCCTCCATCTGACCTATCCACTGAATGTACTTGCAACAGCATAGGTGTGGTATTTTTTTTTTTTTAAAAAAAGTGCTGCATTTATAAATCTGGCTTGAGTTATTCATCCTCCATATGCATGTCACTGACCGAATGTCACTGTGATCTCCTCACAGACTGACTGGCCAGGTAGAGTTATGCTCCCCTGAGAGAGGAGAGAGACTGTGAGCTCCCCAGCACAGCGGAGTTTGCGGGAAAGACAAAGTAATCTGTTAGACACTGCAGCTCCATCTTCCCTTTCTTCACTGCTTGAAGCATGGCATCAAAGATAGGAAAGAAAAAAGGTTTCTGTTCCTACTTACCTCCCTTCCCAGGCTCACACTCTTATTATGATGTCTGTCTGGAAACGCAGGGCAGGCGAGACACGCTGCCTTTCCTCTCTGTCATGGGAGCTAGTGGCATCCACAACCTCCTGTATAAACCTGAAGGAAACCGACGCCTACGGATGCTTTGTGCTGCTCTTTGGTGGGGACTATATATTGCCAAAAAGACTGCCAGACAAGTGCTTGTCATCGTTAGTGTGTCTGGCATAACAAGTCAATTGCATTTGGCATTTCTGAACAGAGGGCTGATCTGGATAAAAAGCCACTGGACTTCTCATGCTGAGAGTCCAGCAGGTGGCTGTGAACCAGGTTTCAACTTTTTTTTTTATTATTATTTTTTTATTAATAACCTAAATGTTAGAGGAAAAAATGTTCAACAGCAAGTATTAACATGTTCCATAGTCACTTGGAAACTTAGAAATTATGGTTTCTTTTTACTGACTATCATCTTTACCACTCTCATGACCGGTCTATTTGTTCAGAGGTTTTTAAACTGATGAGTTTACATTCCTAGCAGCCAGAAACCCTCTCTCCTTTTGTTAAAGGCTTGTCCCTGGGAAATGGCTGCTTCCCAAGTAGACAAACTTAGGGAAGAGGGTGAAATTCTGCCGTCACACTACACCTCGGATAAAAGCTCATTCTCTCTGCTCTTCATAGACTCCCAGAACCAAGAGTTTCCTTGGCTTGCAAAAGGTCACTAGGATTATCAACACAAAATGACTTCTAGCTCATCCATGCATCAGACCCTTTGCAGCTTCTGACAATCAGGCTGCTGCTGAAAAATCACCGGGTTAAGAAGAGCCGAGAGGAAAACATAGCTGGCTTGGTGGTTCAGTCTTCAACAAAAATGCTGAGAGGTGAAACAATAATCAAGTCTCTGCAATGTTTTACAAGAGAACAAGTCTCTCTCTTGTACTCATGAATGTCAGTTGAAATGACCTTTTAAAAGTGGCAATATGTCATGGTTCAGGGAAAAACAGGAAAATGTATTCTTTCAGATTGAGAATGTCATCAAAATGTTAGTTGGAGACTTTGGATTTGGAAAAAATTGTTATCTTTGTCGCTTTGCTTCAAATGATGAAGATGGGAAAGTACTGCATTATGTAAGGTGCTGTGATTTGAAACAGAAAAGAACAGAGTTCAGGAATTTGCAGAAGGTTGTGGTTTGATTGATCACTTTTTCTTTGTAGCACACATTAATGACTGTACTATTCCCATAAATTCTTCCTTTGACCTTTCTGTCAAAGTACGTATGACAAAATGACAAGTGCATTTCTCACAGCTTTTGGACCAAGAACAGATTGTGTATCACCCCTTGAGAGCCTGGGCTAGCATTGCTCCAAATGTTTTTCTTTTATGTGGTAGCCTAAATCTTTTATTCTCCAGCCCTTCAGGATCAATGTTTAATATTGGTCCAATGAGTGATTTTTGAGAAATATTTATAATGCATGTAAATGTTCAGGTATTTCCTTTTTCGGTTACGTTGTCTCATGAGTTCATGAATCTTTCTAAGTTAATTCTAAGCTTTATGAAGAAACCCCTTTGGTAGATGGAGAAAAGGCCCATCTTAGATTCTGCGTGCAAATCTGAAACTACCATAATACTTGTTCTTATGTTTTAGGCTAAAAGGCAACTTAAAATCAATTTAATCATTTTCTTGCAAAGAAAAGATACCTGCAAGCTCACAGCTTCCACAAATCATGGTACGGACTGATGGATGGACTGATGCAAATGAAGACATGCTAAGAAATGACGGTGCGGTGCTGTTGTAGTTGTAAACTGTTGTTGCGAACATCAATTCTTATCCAAATGATGCAGCTGATTGATCTGTTTTTCGTGCTTGCTGGTTGAGATTTTAGAGCAATCTGTGGTATGAACACTGCAGGTTTGTGACTAGGTGGCCATAGCCACGTCTGTGCTTTCACACCGCTGCCCAATGCACCCTAGTTCACACAGCAAACGCTTTGGGGCAGGGAGACTTGGAGCCTGGGAGAACAGTGACTGAGCAGACCCGAGCAGAAGGTGGGTCAGTGTTCACCAGACCAGGTGGGAGATGGCTACCCACCCCAGCAGGTCTGCTTGCTGGATGCCTTGCTGCGTTTGTTGCTGTGGCACACTGATCTCTAGATCGTTTTCTTCTGCTAGGAAAAAATAAACAACAAAGGCTGGAAAGTTTACTGTGAGTCTTTGATTTACTGATAATGAAAAAGCAGCTAATTTAGATTGTTCAGATATGAAGATAGACTGGCCATATTAAAAGTTCGCAGATGGTGGCTCATCACATGGGGTAACAGGATGACTTTTGGTCTTGCTTTGGTATCTTTCTTTGGTTCTATAAACAGTACTGTATTAAGTAATGTAGGTAATGATATACAGAGCGGATTTCTTATGAGGAACTTCAAATAAAAGACAGACAGATCTTCAGCTGGATCTGTAGTCAGATCTGGCAATAGTGCTGTTAGTTTACATGAGCCGAGAACTTCACTCTGATTTTTGTTGAGGAAAAACATCAGTGCCAAGACCATTAAATATTAACCTCAGAAAAGGCTTCAGAAAAGAGATGTGTTGCCAGCTGATGCCTTTAGCAGATTTGTCAAGGGGGCACTGGACCAAAAGTAGTAACTGATCTTTTTAGGGTCTTAGTAACAATACTACTACTTTGATGTTGGTTCCTTAACTAGAAAAACAGTGATAAAAATGGTATTTTCAAGGGTAAACTTGAGCAATTCAGTAATAAGGACAAAGTAAAGTACACAAGTGCTGGAGATTTCCTGTTGGAATAAAAATGAAATTGCAGAACGTTCAGCTGGAAATTAAACATACAATGGTAGAGGTTTCGGAAGTCACAACGTTAGTTTTGGTTTGGCTGATACTTAATTTCAAGAAGTTGAAAAGAGGCAAGAAATATAGGTAGGAAGTGACTACGATTTTTCTTACCTAGTGAACTCATCTCTGTCCAAAATGTGCCCCATATGATAAAAAGTGGCAGAAAACCATTTGTTGGTATCTAAAATAGTGCTGGCAAGTCTTAAAACCTCTAAGAAGTCTGAGAGCTGTTTTGGATTTACATTTTACTTTCAGATATGTGCGGTAAATTGTGCACAAGATAGAGAATGGAAGCTGTATACAAATTCAAACTATGCAGCATAGTTTTAAGGAGCTTGAATTCAATTTTACTGCTGATGTAGATGTCCGAATGTGTTGGCATTCAAGGCACATCCATATTTGCAGTGCTGGGCAGCAATCTAATACTTTAAAGCACGAAAGTGCATGATGCAAAAGAACAATATCTGAAAAGAACGGGGGTTTTTTCACAAAATGATAAACTGACACCTGGAAGCTAAATATATATCTGGTTTGACTTCTGATTTCTACTAAAGACCCGATTCCTGTTCAGTATTACTATTGGTTGAACAATAACCAAGAAGTAAAAAATTATTACACGTAATGAGCAGACAGTAACAATCTTTTTCCTAAAAAAAAAAGCTTGTGACTCACAGATATCTCAGGCACTTCCAAGATGGACAAAGGCTGTAAATGGTGTCAAAGACGCTTTGCTGCTGCAGCCCATGCAATGGGAATGAACTAGGACAATGAAGAGACACTTAAACCAGGAGAAAACTGAATCTTTGCAGTCTTAGAAGTCAATGTCCTGGGACATTTCCGCTGTCTGTTGAACTTTCATGCTCAAATACAGCACATTGCTGCATAAATAATCCAAAGAAGATGAAGAACAGAAAAATCAATTGGTATTAGAGAGAGGGAATATTTAAAAAAAGAGAGACATTTCAGTTTACATTGCTGACTCCAGGAATAATAAAAGCAAGACCGTTGTGGAACAAAATGTGGTGGGTTTAACTTCTGGTTTTGGTTACTAAACACTGTAGGGCATTGACAAAAATTTTACAAATGCAAAAATAGGTGAGTGCATTATTCATAACAATCCCTCTAATAGCAGACAGAGTATCCTGGAAGATGGTCACTAACAGGTTCCAGCAGAAATGTCCTTCCAGATGTCACCTACCAAGACCCCTAAAATCAAGAGACTGTCTTAAACATAATATGATTTTTTAAGGTAATAATTTATGGACATTTTTATTTGCCTTGTGATATCTAAACCTTTTTTTGTTTTTGATTTCAAGCTTTTCCATACAATCCTGAGGGCTAGAAGCTTCCTTTCTTTAAATTAAAGTTGAAATTTCCATGTAAGTAATTGATTCCTGGAACTGAAGCTTTAAGAAAATTGCTAACTGCCAGAAGGCTTGGAATAAACTCTCAAGAGCTGATAACACTGAGATTTATATGAGCAAGTGCCATTCATTGCTCGGGGATTTACTTAGTGATGGGATTTTAGGAGCATGGAAAGATGCTCCTTAGAAGTCAAATTCAGTCAAGACGACTTCAGATATGAGGGAGTAATAATAATGGTAATGATATAAATATGAAGTCAAAGAGAGCTGCCAGTGATGCTGAGGATAATTAATTCACAGTGTGAATTAATTTGCTGTTTTGACTGTGTCACTAACTGCTTGCAACAACCTCGGAACTATATTTTCTTGACTGAGACCTTCATAATTTGGTCTCCTAGCACAATGGGTCCACTACAGAAGTGAGTCTTGCAAGTTTTAAGAAGGTTTAAGGGTGAGGTGCCAGAAAAAGGTATTTTCTATGATTGCTGTTGTTATTAAATGCTCTTTTGAACATGTAATTTTTAATGGACATTTCTGTTAAAAAAAAGCATTCAGGTTTTCCTTGAAACAACCCCTTGAAAATTCTTTAAGTTTTTACTGACAGGAAAGCATTCAGCATCTTCAGTAAATGGATTTTCTTTTTTCTTTTCAGCTAAAACGTAAAATAATCAACAAAAATAATATTTTTTCCATAAAACTGTGAAAAATAAAACCACAGGCTCTCCTTTGGGACAAGCTCAAACTTAAAAGTTTCTCTGTCTCCTCAAATATGGTGTATCAAAAGCTGGTCCAGCTCAGATTTCCGACATCAGGTTCTGGCCTCACTTCAAATACCATAAAGCTACAGGCTACGTTGTGATTCTGGTTATGTGTTGACTCCAGGGGGGTTTCTCCACTTGTGGTATCTGACTGAAATTACTCAGCAAATCACAATATAATTTGTTCCTTTTGGTGCTGTCTCTAGTGCGAGTTCTGAAGACCTGCGAGCTTCAGAGACTGTGCAGGTACTCCATGTAGAGCCTGGTGGCGGGCAAGGGCAGCCAATCCCGGCCATGGTGACCATGCAGAGGACGCTGAGCTGCACGAGCCAGGAGAGAGCCAGATGTCCCAGCCTGGACCATCGAAGGACCATGAGGTCAGGAGTTATTGTGGTGGATCCTAAGGTCTGCCTGTAACTCTGGAGGTGTAAGCCAAAAGCTCCCTGACCAGAAATGAGAGTGTGATGTGGGATGTGCATGTCAGAGAAACCATGGTAAGAAGCACATCTTACCCCAGACAAGTACCTCTAAACAGCAAAGGTGATCGAAGTGCTGAGGGAGAGGATGAAAACAGTGGCCAGGGATCAGTGCGATTCCAGCCAGGCTGTGGTGGTCTTCGTGACTGCCTGTCGTATCATGTTATGGACAATGAAACTTTTCACAGTTAGGAGGAAAAAAGTTAACTTAGCCAGCAAGTCTTGTATTTCAAACTTTTGAACTGATCATTTATGGTTATTCCTAGCCTTTAAGATTTTTTAAATAACAGTTCATACTCTTCTACGTATTATTTGTATTCTTCAGCTGGAAAAGGAAAACAAGGTTTCCTGCTTCCTAGCTCACCATCGTTTCTCAAGTTTGCATGAGCCAGTTATTTGGAATTGATGTTGAAGTAAGCTGGAATAAAGAAACTCTCCTCTTGGCACCTGCAGAAAAGACTAGCCCTGCCAAGAGCTGACTTACTGCTTCAGCAACAGCTGGGTTTTTGTGCTCAGACAGTGACTTCCTTAATTTCACCCATTTGACTTTAAAAGAGCAGCAAATGTGTACTTGTTTAAGGACTATTTTAATTAAATATGACTGTTTTCATATATTATATTTAAGGCTAAATATAACTTGTGATAATTTCAAATTTAATTCTGAACAGGTTGATTGAGAAGAAGAAAATGTTGAGTCTTTTAAGAGCAATTAAAACAAAAGTTTTTTTCTGACGTGTTTTTGAATCAATCTTGCTACCAGGCAGAAGATAAGTGGTGTGTACAAGATGTAGGATTTTTACAGTGGACTGGGCAGTAAAAGGTGCCTCCAAACACCTGACCTTGAGAGCCAGACCGATTTCTTCCCGTCTTGAAGACAGAGGCATACTTCAAGTAAGCAAGCTGTGTGTTTGTGGGTCAGGAAGTAAATGTCTGGTCGACAGTGTACCTGGAGTGGTGCAAGGCTTTCTGGGATGCTTCTTGGGCTCTGAAAAAGGATAAAAACAGTTCTTCTCTCTTTTTCCATCTCTTTTGAGGGTGAAAACATGATGGTAGATGATGAGTTTTTGAAAGGTGAACAGTCTGGGCAACCCTGAGGTTGGCCCAGCATAGTGTGCTTCCACAAGGCAAAGCGCTTGCCCGGTACAAGGAAGATTTGCTGTAGACCAGCATGGGGAAGATAAACAGGAGTGGAGGCAGACAAGAAAACAACAGGCTAAACCAGCAGCTTACTTTGGCAGCAAGAAGCAGCCCCGAGGAGCAGCCCTGGTGGCAGCTGCTGGTTAGCTGACCTAGGAGAGGACTGAAAGCAGCAGTCCCACCTTCTGTAGGGTGTGAGTGACATCAGGTAACAGCAGGACACCTACAGAAGTAAAACCAAACAAACGAAGGGTGGTGAAAGGCAGGCAGCACCCTGGATATATCAGGGTGCTGGCATGGTGCAGGTGGTGTGAACATGTGCCCATGGCCAGCACTAAAGGCAGGAGCAACACCAAGTTCCAGGGCAACCTCCCCAACCTCCATGGATTAATTTGGCAAGATGGCAGAAACAAATTCCCCACTGTCAGCTCAAGCTCAGAAGAGCCGGGAAAAGAACTAAAGGAACAGTATATTGGAAGTGCTGTGCCCACATCTGTTATTGCATCTGGGGACGCTTTGATGTCCAGGGAAAGAAAGGGCATCTGTGGCAACTTCACAGCACGTGCCAAGCCTCACAGGTCTGCCAGGGCCACCACGCCAGGCATTACGGACACATCTTAGATTAAGCTATGCACTAACCAGCTCCAGCTGTGGTAAGGCAGTAGGTGGTGGCACACAAGCCAATAAAAGTTGTTAGAAGAAAATATTCAGCAATTTGCATCAAGCTGGGAGAGGTCTGCAGGGAGGAAGTGTTTGGAGAAGGTGTGGTGAAATCAGTCTGTAGGTACCTGGGTATGGTGCTAGCTGCAGTTGAAGTGCTGTATTTGTTTTCTTACTAGGAAACCAGCTCAGCTTTACAAGCTCAGAGCCTTTTCTGCTATTTCCCCAGCGTGCAGTACAGGACATAGCAATCACCTCAGTACCTTCCTCGTGCAAGTTGCTACAAACGTCCCATTACGTTTCTCCTGTACTTTTCAAGGTAGTGCCAGTAATTTCTTCAGTCAGAACAGGCCTCCCCTCTATTACAGTGAGATGAAGAGATTTCCTTTATGCATGTTTTTGCTAGTCCAGTTTTGGGGAGCACCCAGGCTTGAAATGAGGTAAAAGCTTTAACGAGTGCTAGAGCCGTCTGGCTGATTTTAAGAGGTTTGCAAAGCTTTAATCCTTCAGCTAGAGACTTAGGGCATACTTCTGTCATACTCTATAAGCTGTGAACTGAGGGAGCTTTGCTGGGTGGGGAAGGAGCAAAGACGATGGAAGCTCCCACCGGTCTGATCTGGCTTCACAATCCAAAGCAAACCAGGACTGTTATCGCTACGTGCCTGCTGATTGACGGGTTACCCTTTCCAGGCACTGGGAACTCGGGGAACACAAAGCCCATTGCAGCCCCTTTACTTACCCCAGGGGCTCCACTGAAGTTACCTGCGTGCTTAATGCTGCGGGTGCTAACAGTAGTATTTATTAAAAGAAATGCGCCAGCTAGATTGGGATGAACTTCGAACCAAGCAGTTGTCTAAGTCAAACACCTTCCTCTTCCAGACTTACTTATTTGTGGAATAAGAGAACTTCTGGTTTTGCAGAAACCTTGACCGTACGGTGCAGGTCTCTTTTTCTCATGTGTTTCTTTACACACACTGCGTGCTGCCCATGGCCAGTTTTCTTTTGTTTTAGTTCTGCTACTGCTGTTTGATTTAAAACTCCTTTTGTTGAACCTAGAGAAGGGAAGCCTGGTGCCAGCAGTGCCATAAAGCCGAGACAAAAAATTGTTAAATGCACAGAGTAAGCAAGCTGATAAAATGGGAAAAAATGATGTTTCCTTTTGATCTTTCACTGCAATCTTTTAGAACAGTCATATTAATGCCCCGCATACAAACTTGATGGGGTTCTTTTAATTACACAGGATGTAATTTAATTGGCTCTGTGCAATATTGAAGTGAATCTCCAAGGCCTTACAAGTTTTCATGGTCCAGCCACCAAAGGCAACTCAGCAAGCTGCATGGGAGACCCAACTTAGAGGGGCCGTGGAGACACAGACAGAAGATACAGAAGGAACAAGTAACTTAGTTATTCAAGAATGGAAAAAACTTGGGTTCCTGAAGTTTTGATTAGTTCACTTATGAACATTGGGAAGAAGCGCAGGAGGAAGGTACAGTAATTTATCAGTGAGGGAAGCTATATAAAGCATAAGAGATTACACTGAAAAAACATGAAGACATAAAGAAAGAATAAAGCAGACAGGAGTCCAGAGAAGGGCAACGAAGCTGGTGAAGGGCCTAGAGAACAAATCTTATGAGGAGTGGCTGAGGGAACTGGGGTTGTTTAGCCTGGAGAAAAGGAGGCTGAAGGGAGACCTTATCACTCTACAACTACCTGAAAGAAGGTTGTAGTGAGGTGGGGGTCGACCTCTTCTCCCAAGTAACAAGTGATAGGACGAAAGGAAATGGCCACAAGTTGCACCAGGGGAGGTTTAGATTGGATATTAGGAAAAATGTCTTCCCCAAAAGGGTCATCAAACATTGCAATAGGCTCCCCAGGGAAGTGGTGGAGTCACCATCCCTGGAGGATAGACATGGTGCTGAGGGACATGGTTTAGTGGTGGTTTTGACAGTGTTAGGTTTATGGTTGGACTCGATGATCTCAAAGGTCTCTTCCAACCTAGGTGATTCTATGATTCTATGACAGAGGAGGGAATTTAAGACAGTTCATTACGTGGGGTGAACGAGCCTACGTAAATTCTGCCCTGATGCAGTTAAAATGGTTTTGGTGAGATCTCCCATTTTTACTGAGCTTTCTCTACAGAACAGCACCTGGTTCCTTCTCCAGGTAACTGGGATGAAGGCTGGATTGGCATCTTGCAGGGCTTTTGAGGCAGGGACAAGCAGTTTAAACTTCATGCATGTGAAGAAAGTTGTAGAATCAGGCCTGAAAAGAGAACAGAAATTATAATGATGAAAATGAGTTTTTAAGATTTCAGTTTTTAATGAAACAAGGTGTTCAGTGTTTCTTTCAGCTGATCCATACTTACTCCTTTTAACTTGTTTTCTATATTATTCTATAATCAACAGAATAGAGAAAAAAAGAGAAGAAAAGAGAAAGAGGAAAATGGGGAGAGAGGAGGAATAAAATTACAAATGATCTGTTCAACCTCAATTTTGAGTACTGTCCAAATTGTGAAAATATGAGTAATATGTTTCCCCTAAGAATATTTTTCAAAATATTTTTCATAGTTTTGCATTTTTTTTTTGCATGGAAAAATTGTTAGCTTTCATACAATATTGATCACCTTTGCATTTTCTTCTCTCTTCATTGCCTTTGCAAAAATAGTACAAGCAATTAAATAACATGTGGAAGGCTGTCTGAATATTTCTGCTTTTTGAGTCACTGCTATTGCAACCTAATAGCGTCTTTGCAACAGAGAATGCAATCTGCATTGCCCTCTATTCCTTCAGTGAACCATGGCTTGTCCAATATGCTTTCTGGAAGTTAAAAATGAATAATTAGCTTTGCAGAAAAAAAACCAAGCATGAAACCAACAAACCAAAAAATAACCAATAACTCACAAAAAGATCCCAAGGCTATTTTTGCCCAGTGGATCTTCTGTTTGGAGATCGTAAAGACTATATCTGTACTACTGGGAAAAAAGTGGGCTCGGAAGTGACAGTGAACATGGAATACTCTGGCTCCCGCTTGCCCTGCTTCCCACCCAAGTGACGGCCTTACAGCTGTAGAGACGCGATTGTGCATGATCTGAGGCCTGAGTAGCATGAAGCTATATTGCTAGACATACATCTGCAGAACCCTCTGTGCTCCAAAAAGCGCACTCCAGGCACGCCTGAGCTTTTGTATCTTAACTGGCTGGCTGCACACCCTTCACAGTGGGATTTACGGGCAGCCTCCAGGCTGACGGCGTAGACAAACCTGGACGGGGACGGACACACATCTCAGATGGGATAGTTTGTGTGTTAATCCATGGTCTTCATGTATGGCAGTGGCTGGTTGAGGACCTGCAAAAGGAAGTGTTGCTCTGTGAAGCAGAGGCAGTGCATGGACTGCAGAGTCAATAAGATCTGAAGTGTAGTCTTTTCCTCTTGTTTCCTGAGAATGAAGCGTAGATGTGACAGAGTGACTTATCTGTCCCAAGATCTATTGCCTTGTACATTTTCATCTTTAGCCCTTGGTGTCACTGGGTTTGTGTATTAGCCTACTGCTGTATTAGCACTGTAAATGTTCTTTCCTGGTCCTCTGTTACTTTCACACCCTCCTTTAGCAAAACCATTTCTTAACGTAAAGTTTGATAACTGACAAGCCATCTTTTTTTTTTTTTTTTTACTTTTCCCTGAGGTTGTTTCCTAAGTCCTAAGACTTCATATTTTAAGTATCTTTGGAGGATCACACATGGTACTGTCTCTTGACTGTCAGGATTTAATTGTAGAATCATAGAGATGTGGGACTGAATGTGACCTCAGCTCCTGCATTAGTCCCTTAGGTCCCGGTGATAGTATTAATTAATAGAGTTACACATCTATGGTGTCCATCTTGATGTCTGCTTGCAGTACTGGTAGTTTAGACAAGGATCAAATCATATTTTTCTTCCAAGGAAGGAGCATATAGATTTCCTAGGTATATTTTTGGAAAGATTGAAAATATATTAAACATGCAGCACATATTTTTATATTTTTTCATCCATCAATTTTATTCTTATCCAGTGTGAAAACTGTCAGGCTGATACTTAGATTAATCTTCCAGGCTGCACACATCACCCGTAAATCACTCTGCTTCAATAGGGAAACCATTGGCTTGGGGAGCACTGGTGAGTGTTTTTTATGGGCCGCCTTTTCCCTAGATGCAATAATCTGCCTGTCTCATCAGAGACACACTGGCATAACTGACATACACCGAAGTGGCTAATCAAGAAAGACCTGCTATGAGGCAGGGTGAAGACGGGAGTGGGCACCCTCTCTGTCAGCTGACATGGGATGAGAAGGTCTCACTTCCTGTTGCAGTGTCTAATTATGTATAAAAGATCAAGTAGAGAGAAATGATAATTCACAAACCACGTGAAATGGGGGAGAGCCACAAGTTGGTGACAAGCACAGCAACTCTACTTTCAAAGCACGTTACAGAATGGATGATCTTCATGTTTTGAAAAGACAGAGTGCAACCCATAAAACTTTGACCCCCAAAGCTCGAGTGCTGTGTACAGGAAAAACATCAACCTGTTTAATTCATCCTTCACAAAAGAGGAGTTGTTTTCATGCCTTTACTTCATGTGTTTTTTCTTATAGTTCCTTTGAAAAGCTATTCCACAGTCTCAGTGCTTTCAACTGATGCTCACTTGGAGTGTCAGTTTGGATCTTGTTAGAAAACACACTTCACTCAAGTAGCCTGTATGTAATTTCATTCTCCCTGTTTACAGCCTGCAGAGGTTTGTATACCCTTTATATTCATGCTCCTGCAACCACTTTTCGGTAAAATTCTCCAGTGTCCATACCTGGCTCTGTCAATCTTCTCCAAGACCATTGATTTCCATGAGGTTAGAGCTATTTCTTTTACAGGAGAAAATGCTTTCTGTGGTTGTCTCATGTGTTTGCTGTAGGATGTATTTGAGTCTCAGATTTTATATGTATTAAACATCATCATTAATATGGAACAGTTGATATTTAGATCCTTGTATTTAATGGTGGAGGACTGTGGAGGGACTGTCCCCAAAAGCCAACTAGGCCAATTTCTGATCGAACTATTCAAGCCACATGGCAAAGTCAGGACCCCAGTGCATTGCTGGAAGTGGGGACCATTTTCATGTGTGGGTATATCCTAGAGTGAGTAGTACAGAAATATATTTGACTTGACTGGTTTTGTTCTACTGATTTTGCATCAAGGGTTTGTGCAGAATTAGTGAAATCCCTCAAAATTTTAGATTCGTATGTCAGTAACATTTGGGGCCAAAAGTAACTAGACAAAACAAATCACAAGTATTGTGAGGAAGGAGATATTTAATGAGCACAGGAAAAAGTGTAGGCATTTATTTCTATGTGAGAACTCACATCTAATGAAGAAATTCTTGACAGGGTGTCACCAGAGACGGGTTTTCCTGCTGCTGCTCAGCCAGATGATACTTTCTAAGCCAGGTGGAGGATCACCCTAAGAGATCACCTCCATTTGCTGATTCCTGGGCTCCATTAGATGCTGCGTGCCCCCAGCCAGTCCCCCCACACATGGCGTGAATACCCAGTAGTGGCAAAAGCATTCTCCAGTCACACACTTCTCTTCCTTTGGAAGGTTTTCTTTTTTTCCTTACTCAGAAAGATAAGAAAACCTTTCCACTAATATTTTCTCTTAGGTAATTACCACAGTTCACATATGGTTAAAAACAGTTAAATAACTACAACCCTGTCTCCCTGCCTGTGATGTGAAGAGAAAGAATTCTTAAGGTTAAAAGCAGTGAAAAGGTCAGAGCAGAAACAAAGCTAGATACGATTAGGGGCTCCTTTCTGGTTAGACAGAGGCTACATCTAAGAGCCCCTTAAATTAGAGTAAGAGTTCATTTGCATATCTCCCTGATGGGGGAACGTACGGGTGAGAGGCGAAAGGATGAGAGGGAGAAGGACTTCAGTGACAAGAAGGGGACAGGAAACAGAGGATGAGTATGAATTCAGACATGCGAAAGGGGAGCAGAAAGGGAAAAGGAAAAGGTGTTTCTGCCAATGTACACCCGTCCTTGTGAAATAGGTAAGCGGATTTTGCAGGGAAGAGTCACCTCCGTGGACCGATGTGAGATTTTACAACAAAGAGGTAGGCAGATGCTGGTGTCTCTGAATGCACAATGGTCCCTGACCAAGGGGAAAACATATGTCTTTCCATGGGTCTATGTGCAGGCTGGGGATTCTCTGTGTAGCAAATGTCCACATAATGCAGAATTATCAGGGAGACTCTGGAGTCTAGAGAAACATGCGGCTGGCATGAGGGTGGATGAGATTTCCATGAAGTTGTAGAAACACTTTTAGGACTGGAGTGAAGGAAATGCACAGCAGAAGAGAGAGACAATCCTCTGGACTTCAAGTCATTTGAGAAGGGAAGCAAGGTTTTTCACAAAACACTTATTCAGCATTGGAAGGATGGGTTTTGATTACTCCTAATCTTAGCAAGAAGGATTTTTCACTCGGTGAGATTTTTTTAGATGGTCATGATGAGCTGGAGGTCTCACAACTGAGTTTATTGCCGAGCTCTGGGAGGGCAGGTAATGAGATAGGGCTAGGAGGAATAAGTCAGGTCTGGTCCGCAGGGGCTGGGCTTAGACATCTGCACACACACACATGTGCACGCACACGCACAACCACAAAAAACAGTGAGACTGAGCTGAGGGCAATGCAAGAGCATGCAGAGGCTCCTGGGGGGTAGGGGGTGAAGTTCAGCCGAGCTGGGTTTGCTGGGGTAGGGTGTGTGGTTAGAGCATACGTGCTGCCATCATGAATATTTATTGAATCAACCCCCTCGTACCTAGGCGTGCTGGCAATCATCCTCTCTGGATCCACAATTTACGCCCTCCTGCCACTGACTGCACATGAGCTGAGACCCCATTTGGCAAATTTCTTTTGAAATTTTGATTTATATGCTCCTAAAAAATCTTTATTACACTTCTCCCTTCCAGACAATTTACTTTGTTCAATATGTTTGGTTGTTGTGGTTTGGTTTTTTTAAGTTTAATTCCTACTTTCCATTTTTCAGTATTTATTATGCCACATTCCCACGGGGCTGTGACTGGCAGGTGGGTCACAATATACATAACTGATAGGCCCATCTGTCTTCCTTTCACTGCATGCTCCCCCCTTCTTTTTCTTTCTCGCTCTCTTTCTTTCTTTCTTTCTTTGTATGTGTCATAAACTGTCAACTACAGGCACAGTCCTGCATGAGGACTAACAGACAGGTAGCAGCAGCCTGAGAGAAGGCTATCAGTATATAAAGGGGATTTAGTCACTTCACAGTAGGTTATGAAAGCAAATGGTTTCATGATGGCTTGCATTATTTCTCCTCAATATTTACAGTGTTTATCTTCCATAACACATGGAATCAAATAGAAACAGAGCTGTGCTTTTGAGAAAAATGCGAGAAACCTCTTCATTTTCTGTTCCTTTTTTGTTTTTTGTCTCGGTTCTTTATCCTCAGGCATAAGAGCTCCCTCTTTTCTTAGGCTCCCCAATACCCTAGGATTCCAGTGCTGGGGAAAAAAATAGATGCTAATACACTCTGAAAAAGCAATCAACCTCTGAAAAACAGTCTGCCTGGCTTCTGTTCTCAGTAATGCTTCCCACCTGAGATTTTGGGAGCTCTCAGCTTGGTTATGTGCCTGGTTTTTAATTTTAGTAAAGGAAAAGTGAAAGTTCAAAGTGCTGCCGCAGCTGTTCACGGTGGAATGCAAGCGAGAGCTCGCGGGGACCGGGGGCCAGCAGGGTACCGAGGGGCCTGATCCTGCAGCCTGCCAAGCATGTAGGGTGCACTGGCTGACACCGTGGCCGAGCAGTGTGGCAGAGAATCAAGCTCCTGGTAAGGAAAACGCAGCAAACTGCCCCCGTCCTGCCAGGCCAGATGCTCGCAGGGTGTGCGACGGCAGGATGACATGGAAATCTGCGGCTCTCAGCATCAGCACGAGAAACCAAGTGATGGCAGGTGGCACGGTTGGGTGGGAATCTGGCCGCTGAGGCTCTGTGCCTCCATCCAGCATTCCTTGAAGGCACTGACTCAATGGGACGATGCTCAAAGCCTGCGAGAGTCGTCAGGGCTAAGGGCAACAATTACCAACATCAGCTGAATGGCAGTCAGCCATTTCTCACACTCTTCTTTTCCTCTCTATATTATGCTTTGTGGCATGTATCGCCTCTTGGTTTTTGCCTTGCTGTTGTTTTTAACTTGCGTCCTTTATTACCATTTTACTCAGCAGCCCCCAAAAACTGAAAATGGAAAGAGTCGTCCCACATTTTTTCAGCTCATATAAAAAAAAAAAAAAAAGGCAACGAAAAAATCCAACGGCCTGTCTTTAACCTTTGGTAACCCTGACATTCTTTGCACTAAAGTGTCTGATATTAAAGCAGATTGCTTTCATGCCTACATAAGTAATATCATATGCTTCACATCAGCCTATGCTCAGGCTAGCTGAATTCCCACTGTATTATTGCCTGTGAATGTACACTCCGTGCATACTAATAATGGCCTATCTGAACCAGCTTGCCTTTCAACTTTTTGAAAAGGAGTTTTATTGGTTTGTTGGATGGCTATCGCATAGGAATATAGTTTAATGAATGATGGTAATACTTGTGTCTATTACTGCTTGGCAAGTCACGCCAGAGAGGTAGAGCCGAGAAGAGAAGCAGTTTTAAAAGTCTGCTAGAATTACTGAAGAAACGGTGTCTTCTGTCCCCCCATAGCTGCTAACCCAGATCATGTCCGATCTTGGTATAGTTAAAGAGGCACTTAAGAAGACTTCTAAATTTTGTTTTGTAAACAATGTGTTTGAACCTTTTTCTTCTCTTCTCTTCTCTTCTCTTCTCTTCTCTTCTCTTCTCTTCTCTTCTCTTCTCTTCTCTTCTCTTCTCTTCTCTTCTCTTTTTCTTCTCTTTTCTTTTTCTTTTCTTTTCTTTTCTTTTCTTTTCTTTTCTTTTCTTTTCTTTTCTTTTCTTTACTTTTCTTTTCTTTTCTTTTCTTTTCTTTTCTT
>VFFE01007231.1:673693-725142 GCA_008921705.1 Burhinus oedicnemus | reverse complement strand
GAGAAGAGAAGAGAAGAGAAGAGAAGAGAAGAGAAGAGAAGAGAAGAGAAGAGAAGAGAAGAGAAGAGAAGAGAAGAGAAGAGAAGAGAAGAGAAGAGAAGAGAGAAAAAGGAAAAAGGAAAAAGGAAAAAGGAAAAGCCTAGTTTAGTAAAAGTCTCAAGGGAACAAACTGAAACCATGATTTGAAAAACTAGGTATCTAAAGTTATCTACTTTGCTCTGTGTTGGTGTACCTAGTTTTTCAAAACTGCTGAATAAACAGTGACTCTTGATGAATAATATAGGCAAACCCAAGGATTTATGCCAAAGCTTTTAGAGGTGTCATATTCCTTGGGAGTCTGTGGTGGAAGAGAGTGGGGGAGCTTCCAGGTCTTTTTGCTCCCCAGCATATGGTGCATAAATATGAAATTAGGTAGCTTCCTTTGCTTCTATCCGAGACCTGCAACTGAATGCTATTTTTTTTTTCTTTCATCATACCACTTGCTGAAATGCCACATTAACATGGAAACGGTAAGCTATATTTGTTTGATGGAACATGGACACAGCCTCCAAACGCAATGGTCCCATGAAGGAGAGAAGCAGGACCAGATGGATGCTGCCTTTGGCATAGCAGAGGAAGACGTGCCAGCTCTGCAACATGGGCTCCCATGCAGAAGCTGCTCTGAGGGTGCTTGTTAGGGAGGAAAGAGTCATAGGGGGAGAATCTGCTCCTCCTGGCTCTTTCCCCTTTGAAGGCAATGGCTTTCAGAGAGGGTGTTCATGCCGCCACAGAAGGTGGCCATCCTCCTGACTTTGCTCCCCCAGGCTGGCTGTATGCAGGAGGTGCTGCAGAGAGGTACAGTGAAAGTGCTTGTGGGAGCTTCTTCCTACTGACTTCTGCAAGAGCTATGTAGCCAGACCAGAGCAGGGTTGGGGGAGCAGCGTGGGGCAGTGAGCAGAGCAGCTACAGCAGTAGGGAGCCGTGCTTTCCTCCTCTTCCATAGTGCAGCAACATAGCTGGAGCTGGATACAAGGGGAGGCCAGCCATCTGCTAGCACCTTCCTCCACCCAGCAAGCTGTATCATCTCAGCACATCTCCAGCACATCCCAGCAAGATCTATCAGGCCTCTCAGTGCTGTGTCCCTCATGAATCCAAGCCCTTCCTTCTGGCAAGAGCTGAAAGAAAACTTGGGGTCACCACCTGGCCTTACTGAGGTAAATGTTGTCATATGGCTGCCTCAAGGAGGACTGAACTTTTGTCAATCTGTTTTTCCATCAGCAGTTCTTTCCTAAAACTGTTTTAGAAAAACTTTTAGAAGCAGTCTAAACTCCAAAAAAGTGAAGAAATGTCTTCCAAAGAGATGTGGGAGGTTTCCAACTAAAAAGAATCCGTTCAAGGAGCAAAATGTCCTCTGGGCTCCTACTATTACACACATTGGTCCAGTGTTGGAGCAGTGGTTTCTGTCAGTGGTTAGAGGCCAGCAACGCTTCACTCATGACCAGTCCCAGGTTGGTGTTAACGCAAAAGCTTTTCTCGTGAGAACCCACAACTATTTCTACCACATTGTGGGATACCAAGGACACCTATTCCATAATGCCTCAGAAGCTCTGTGCACCAAGGGCACCTCCCAGTTTTTCTGTGCAAAATGCTTAAGCCTCTGCATCAGGTGGGAGAGCCCATTCATTTCGGCAGCCCTCATGTAGGTGCTTGAGTCCCACAGGTGTTGCAGTGTGGCACGAGGGAAGCAGAGAAGGACAGAAATGAGCACGACACCTAGAACTTCTGAGGTGGTCCCTGACCAAATGGCATGGTCGCTGACCAGGTACCATGTACCCTGACCAGGGATGTCTGCAATGCCTAACTGAACAGCAAGGAGCTCAAAACATAGGCCAAAATTCCTCCTGCTGGTCCAGCAAGGCTGCATCTGTCTAGTCTGATGACAAGAGGCCCAACTACACTTTAAATTACCTTACATGAATTTGAAGTCTACCTCAAACACCTGAGAACCACATACATTACAGCTACTGCCATAGCTCCTTAGCAGAAGGCCGCAAATATCAGCTCCTGCTAGGTTTTTTCACTGCAGGCAGTATTGGGGTGCAGCCATTTGAGGCGACTTCACCAAGGTGATGTGGCCAGCAGGAATGGGCGGCCACTCAGGCCCACTGGACCTGGCATCAGTCCACAATGTCACTCCTGCTTCAAAATCTATGAGCAAGTTGTCTAAAAACTCTTATCACGTGTGTTGTGACTTCCTTGCCTTGACCCAACTAAGCTGATCGAGCTACACCCACAGATCAAGAGGCAAGGTGGCCGGTGGACTTGTCTTTCGTGTCACTATGACCATAGTGAACAGTGATGATTGAACTGTGTCTGGCTTTAATCATAAACAACAATTGCTAATGAACTTTGTCAGTACTGTCTGATTTTTCCAAGTGTGCATTATTCCCCCAGTTTACACTGAAAAATTTTAAGTATATGTATCAGCTGCGAGGCATGCAGCTCTTCACATTTTACTTCAAAAGGCCTTCAGGAACATAAGAGATGCTAATGGGAATTTCTTAACTGTTTCTGACTTTTTAAAGTAATATTAACTCAAATTAATTGACAGATTCATCTTTGCCTTAGAAAAATGAGTTTTGACTCACAGGGTAGGAATGGAAAGGATGCCCTCAGTGTTAAAAAGACATGACCAATAGCACCTCCAGCCTGTGCATATGAAAGTCCTTCAAAAAATCATTATTTCCAGTCCTATGGAATACTTAGACTTTCATCTCAGTAAGTAAGTCCCAGTGGAAATATTTGGGAATAGTGGGGAAAAAAATAAAAATAAATTCTCTTTCTATGCAGTTTTAAACACTAGTTTTCTTCCACTTGGAGTGTGTTAAAACACAAGCCTTTCCATGGCTCTTCTACCTCCTGCAAAATCTCTTTTAACTTTTATTTGTTATTTAAAAAGCCACAGGGTATATTCTCTTCTTAATACATAGGGATTTACGTGTGAAACTCCCTGTGCATCGAGGTGATAATATACCCCTTAATTGGAAGCTGTTTAATGCTCTCGATTTAACATTTTAATAGAAAAGTTACAAGCAGTCTGGCTGTGAGTGCAGCACTATTAAAATTCCCAGCCAGGACAGTAGTGTTTTTTTCTTTAAGTGGCTTTTTATTTGCTAAAATTCGTTGCAGCTTTCATTACAAGTTGGGGCCAGTTTTAAGTTTCGTTCTACATTATGAAAAAGAAAATGGAGACCTTTAAAGCAATCCTAAGTCTCAAATAAAAGGAGAACTTAAAAGCATCTTTGCCATGTGTGTCCCTCTATAGGTCGTGCTTGCTCAGGTCATTCAGCACCGAGGCAACTTTATTGAGTGTCTTATTGTGCAAACACAGTAGGAGGAACGTTACCCTCTAAGCTCTCCACTTATGTGGCTGGAGTGTATTTACTTGCATGTTTTCAGACCCTTATAATCATATGAGAGCAGAGACAACATGGGACCTTTACGGCTTGGATCTCACAGCCACTACCCTGCACAAAGCAAGCTATGCAGAAACGGGGTCCAAAGCTTGACCCTGTGACTAGCGTGTGCTTCACAGTCTTCCAGGTTTTCGTTTTTAAAACACCGCTGGGAGGCAGGAAAGTGCCTTCACTGCCATGCCAAAGGCACAGAAAGATGTAGAGCCATATTCATAAAAGGATTAAAAGCCTCAGTTATGACTTGTAGCACCTGAATTCTGCCCCAAAACCACAGAACGTAATTCTGAACTCACCTCTCTCCTCCAGGCTCTAGAAGTACCCCATGACCTCAGGTATCCCAGTTTTTACAGCAAACTTCTTGAGGCGCCAAAGCTTTCTTCTGCCAATACCCTCAGCCTTCTATAGGCTGAGTAGCTCTGCACAAACCTCTCATCTAAGTCCAATTTGCTTTGTTACAAGGATGTGTCTGTAGCTGCGAATCTTATGATATGTTCTCTGGAAACCCTACGGGTGTTCTGGCATCAACACATCAGTCTACCCAAGCAGGTTAGCGATACAGACAAGCAGGAGTAAATTTTCAGTGGCTAAAAAAAGGCTGAGTGTATTCCCTATGGGTAAATGATGTCTGAGCTCGTTGCTTTATCTGTTTTAATTTGAGGTATGTGAAACTTTCAGCAAACAAGTCTGTGTGTATGCATGTAAACATAGTTTCTATTCCCATATTCCTGAATCAGACTTCTGCTCAGTACGTTTTCCCTTCTCACTCGTTTTGCACTACAGAGAGATGTGCAGGTGAAAGAGAGTTTACTCAGCTGAACATGTGCCCCTTTAAGGAAAAATCCTGCCTATTTTTCTGTCAGCACATAAAGCTTTAGCTGTGGGAAGGAAGAGCATGCTGATGTTTCTGTACGGGCATGGGGTACCTCTAGTGCAGGAGGGTGGACGGAGGGTGGGGTGGGAGGGACAACTGGCCTGGGTCATGCAGCTTCCCTGGGCACAACTCTTTTCTTCCTGGGGCCAAGAGAGGTTTCTGCAGAGCAGCTCTTAATCTGCTGTTGTGCTGCTGTGCCCACCTTGCCGGGATGTGACACTGCTCACACCTGTATCTGGTATCTGCGTGGGTAGAATGGACGACATGTCTGCTACAAGTCTAGCCTTTCATTCTCTTATGGGATTGGGGATGAACTTAGAGCCTGGCTTTGGAAAGCTGTGTTTTAATGGATTTACACTTGTTAACCCATCAGAGAGAACTTGCGAGAGGGAGCAACTACTTATATCAATATATTCATGCGATTTAACCTACCGGCACATCATGGCAGACCATGGTAGAGTCTTTAGATGGATTTCAGCACAGACCTCCAGAAGTGCTCAAGCCACCAGCTTGAAAGGAGGACTGGTCCACATGGCCGTTCGCTCCTTGTCTTCTTGCTGAGAAACCAGCAAGAAAGAAGCTGAAGACAGACTCACTTGTTAGTGTGCTTTTGTGATGTGACCACTGGGAATGGTACTTAGGCGGCTACTCACTTTACAAGGGCTTTAATAGCCGTTAGATGGTATCAACTTTTAGTTGTTCCTCATCTGGGCTGGAACTGAACCAGCATCCTGTTGGCTGAAGGGTTTCGTATCCCCATTAAAAAATATTTTACTGGCCTCCTCTACTTAAAATACATCAAACGGTTTCCGCTTCTGTTTGTTTTTCTGCTAAAATATGGAAGCTAAAAGTGGTCCTGGTAGAGTGTAGTTTAAGCTAAAAAATACAGAGAGCCAAAGTCATGGGTGGTTGAGGGCCTTTCAGAGGCAGAATGGAGAGAGTGAGGCACAGCAAGAGCTCAAAGCCTGAAAAACAGAAACACCTAGAGAGGCTTAAGTTCCTCCACTCTACAGCATAGTTGAAAAGTCTCATTAACGTTTGTGGAGAAAGAAAAACTTTCTCTATTCTTCCCTCCCTTCACTCCACATTTATAGCAAAAGGCACAGAGCTATTATCTAAATGAGGGGATCACAGAAATGTGCATTTTTTGGTGAGAATTTAACTCTGAGTACGGCATTCCTGAAAAGGTCACTGCAGGCCATTTAGTTAGGAGATTTGAACAATCAAAAGCTATGCAAAAATTAGGTTTTCATATAAATTAACTCCATGCTATTTCTCCTGAATTTTTTTTAGAGAAAGCTATGGTCTTAGAACAAATAGATTTTTCTCCAACATACAGTATATATTGTCTTTCAGTAGGGCTTCCGACTAAAATTTATCTCTTGCTAAATGCAGACTAAATGAATAGTGTAGAACTAATACATTTTGTGCCAAGAAAATAAATGGGCACAGTGCTAGATGCTTAAGAGTGTCACTAATTATTCACGTGATTTGTGGCATCCCTTCTCAGCAAAGGTATGGGGGCTATAACTGAGAAACTCTTCCACATTCCTCTCTTGGAAAACATATAGCGAGGAACTCAGCAGGCTCACAAGCCCGCCCAACCCTCTTAATTTTGGTATACCCAGAATGCTATTCCAGCTCCCAGAAATACTGTAGTACATTTAGTGTTTGTGCGCTGAGGACAAACCGGAAGGCTTGGGCGTTCCCGTATGGGAAGCAAGGATTTTTTTCTTTCTTTCTTTCTTTCTTTTTTTTTTTGGGTGTACTTTGTAAGCTAGAATTGTGGAAGGCCGGTCCCACTTTTAGCTTCCATACCTTGAATGCAAGGGCGTACCCAGAAGAGTTTTTTTAGCGGGTAGCAAATAGTTTCCAACCACACAACTCTCAATCCGGCACGACATGTCTGCAACTTCTGAGCAGCGCAAACGGACGTATGGGGGCTTCCATGGTTTTGCAAAGAAATGAGACCTTTTTCTCGCTTTTTCCCCCCCTTCTTTTTGGCTATTGTTGGCCAGCAATTTAAATGAACAAAGGAGAAGGAAGAAACAAGAGGAGGTAGAGATGTCGAGGAATAACATCATGTTGGCGAGAGGTATTTTTTAACCTTTAGGTGTTATTGACAAGCATAGGATTACCGCATGAAGTACATTGAGATAAAAGTGGAAAGCGTTCTGCCTACGCGACTTATTTTAAGAGAAGCAGATTGTCATATACACAGAGGAAAACACTGACATGCTGGAGGACTCTGTCACCAGTGATGACTGCAGAAACAAAAATCAATGTAAAACATTGTAAATAAAAAGTCACCTTGTTTAGCCCTTAGGTGGCACTTTCATTTTCTGAGCAAGTTACAATTTTAATTTGGTTTTGTGACAGTCCTTGATGAACATATCAAGTTTCGGCATTGTTAGTATCTCCATTTTTTTGAAAAGGAAAGAATTGTCCTGGACAGCCTATATTTTAGAATTGGTTTTCTCTTGAGGTAGTTGTTTTATTTTTGTGATAGCTTGTAGATTTCTTCCACATACTGTTACCAGCATGGTCTCCAAAATTAAAGTCCGGGTGGCCAAAACTGGCTGAGTGATAGCAGCTTAGGATATTTTTGCCCTTTCTCATAAGTGTGTCTGGGCAGTGTAAATTCATATTTTTAAGGGGGGGGCAGGGGGGCAGTGTTCTTTTCTTTTTCTGTATTCCCACTGCAAGGACAGGAAGTCAGCAGCTACTGTCAAAAGAAACCAGAATTAGTAGAAATACAGTTATTATGCTTTTGTCTTTTATTAGACCAAAAAAATATGTTTGGCACCAACATAATCAGATGGAGCGTGCTCATTTCTGTAAGGCATTGAAAACGTATTACCAGAAAAATAACTGGTGTGAGTGGAAATACAACACATATTTAGATATTTGAGTGAAAACATGCTGAAAGACAGAGATGAAACTCTACCTTTAGGAGCCAGCCTGCCGAGCAAAGCCCTTAAGAAGAAGGTTCCCGCACCGGAGCCAGAGGGAAGCAGCTCAGACAGTGAGGGGGTTCAGAATTGGGCCCCGAAGGGGTACGAGTGCAGAAGGAGTAAGCAGGCTGAATACTGTTATATCAAAGATCCTGAAAACGATTCACGTTTTGCAAGTTCTTGTTGGGGAAAAGTCCAAGTTAGATTGAGAACACTTCAATGAGCAACGTTAAGATTAATTTGGACTCAGAGTCACCAATTAGAAAACCTCTCTCTTGTAAACACCAACCTCTTAATTAGACAATCTTGCCTTTTTGTTTTCTAACATCAACAAAATGGATACATTAGTGCCATATGAAGCTGCCTTAGGAGGATTAGCTAAAGGAAACTGCATATTGAACTTCACCTTTTAATTAACTTTTAATGAATTGCTCTCACAGCAGAAAGCAGTCACAGAGGGACTCTGAGATTCAGGAGTTACCTAAGGCCTGTAATGGTTTTTAGGGGGAAAAAAAATAAGACGGATTTCATTGCTCCACGTCTATTTCAGCTTCAGTCAGAGCCTGGGCTGTGGAGTCGTTGTGGGATATTTGAAAGGAAGAAAAGCTGAAAAAAGTTAGATGTGTAACTAATTACATAAGCATGTCATCTTTGTTTTTGTCAGTTTCAGTTACTGGGAAGCATATTTTCCTTATTTAGTGTTGCCTTTGTGCAGTTATATTAAGCCAAAGAAAAAAAAGAAGAAGGACAAGCAGCGAGGGAGGAAGGGAGAGAGCAAGGAGAGCGCAGGGGCTGGCGGGATGCTCTGGCTGCCGGCAGCCCGGCCTGACCATCCCCGCAGTGATGGTATTCCCTGAGCACAGCCATCGGATGGAGGTGAGGATCTCTAGCCGGGCGAGTAATCGCACTTGGCATTCGCTGTCAGGAAGACAACTTTGGTACCGAGTCTAGAGATCATTAGGAATGAAACATCAAATGCCGGAAAACAAATGGAGGCTTAATCTTCAATGAAAGAGAACATCAGGAAAACCTGGCTTTCATGGTTTTGGGTACCTGACGTGCTGGGAACTGGCAGATTTTTACCTGTGCTGCATTCCCCATCCCTCAGACCCATGGAGCTCTGGAGCTGCCATAAAAGGCGGCAAATCTCTCCTGCTGCATAAGGAGCAAGCAGGCAGCAGGGACAAATTTGGCACAAATCTGCATGTGTCCAGCTTTGCTTGAAACCAGAGGCACATCTAGGCACACATCAGAGGCAGGGTTTGGCCCACTGCTTTTAATTTAAGGGCCCTTGGCAGCAGCACGCAGGATGGGAGTGTATCCCCCCCATCCCACACACTGCACATCCGACATCGCGCCCGGGGGCTCCGTGGGGCTGGGGCCACCCTCTCACCACCTGCACCCCACAACGCTGGAGAGCAGCTGGGCAGCATGGAGCCACACCGCCACTACAAGAACTGGTTCAGTGCGGTAAAATCAGAAGCAAGCAAACTCACAGGAAACGATGGTGCTCCTGAAAACCCTGCCAGTTCCAGGGGACTCTTCCCTTTGCTGTTTTCCTGCCCTCCTCTAGTTGCTTTGTGTAAACATTTGCTCACACACATTTTTGTCAGCACAATAGCCTTTCTTACTGCGAACTTCCGCGTCAGCAGCCAAGACAAAGGCATCTGTGAGCAAACTGAAATATTCATTGTTGTCTTTTGCTTGGCTGAGTGTTCGCCTTCCAACGTTTGTCTTTGTGACACTCTGGGACTCCCCAGAGCTGTGGGATGTCCTTCTGCAGCCCGCCCCAGGCTGGGCAATGCCCACCAGAGGGACCTCCTTCCCAGCCACTTGGCCGCCGCTTTGGCAGCAAAGCCCCAAGCTTCCCAGTTTTGGGGTTCCCACAGGGTCCCCTGGCAAGCCCACGAGCACGGCTTTAGGCTGGTTGCTGCAGCTGGCAGCTGCATCCTGACTCCCTTCACCCACCGCAGCCAGACCACCTGAGAGTCTGGCAAGGGGGACACCAGGAAGGGGTTGGCCACCAGGCTGCACGGGATGGCCAGGGACCGGGTGCACACCGGACCCTAGCAGAGGGGTTCCCCTGAGCCCCACCACTGCCAGAGGGTGTTACAACCTGGCTGGGACAGCTGGGGATGAAGGCACATTGGGTCCGCACAAGCCCTGTGGCTCTCTGAGGTCCTCACGTCCTCCTCCTCCCTGTCCTCATATCCTTATTTATGGGGTTAGGGTTTTGCTTATGGAGGTCACTTTATGTGGATCCTCAGCTATTTATGGTCTCTGGCTAAATAGCCAGCGAGTTTGTGACCTGCCTAAACACATATGTCGACTCTACGAGGTACTTGGCACCCAGGGTGCTGCCAGGCTATTTCCTGTTCACTCCAAACCCACCTGCTGTGAAGGGCCCCCGTCCCATCTTAATTGTTCATTTCATCCCTCTCATCCCCAGGTGGGGCTCCTCATTCACTCATTGAAGATTTTATGAGCTATTAATTATACATTGATTCCGTTAAGCTCGTGATCCCTGTCGCATTATCAGCTTTCTAGGGAGACTGTACATGACGCCCTGTGAAGGCAGATGACAGGCTGAGTGAGAAGCGATGGAGGTGTAACTCCGAGAGAGGTGCCTCCGCGTCTTTGCAATGCCCAGCTCCCTCCCCAAGTCCTTGGGGCCCTCTTCCAGCCCACCAGCCACTCAACCAGAACCAGGCCCACGTGACTGGTATGTCCACATCTCACAAATAATCACACGTAATCGAACTGGGAACAATCTAAGCAAGCAGTTTGCAGTCCTTGGCTGAATATCCTTCATTAGTTGAAAAAACATGCAAGAAGGAATATATTCAGAGAAGACAAGATTGCTCATAAACAAATCACAAGCAGAGAAAAAGCCTGTATTTGTCAGATAATTTATCCTCAATGAATAATTCAACTGGGTCTAATAATAACTACTGATTACTTATAATATACACACTGACATAGGTGTACACGGTGCTTCAATAAAAGTAATTAAAATAATTTTGCTGGAACTTATTGGATTAATGGGATAAGCATAAAATGTACTTTTTCTGCTCGGTGTGTTACAGAAATGATCTCTGCAACACGTAATGGGCTAAGCTGTGTTTATCCAAAATTTTAGACGGGTTCTCTATGTCTCGCAATGGTCTGATATGGCTTTAAATAATTTTTAAAAATGCTTCCCTTGACACATCTTAGGCATCAGTGCTGATATTTGTCTCTTTTAAGTGAGTTCAGACAGAATCATTCAAATTGATAGTCCATCTTTCTGTAGATTACATATTTTAATCAGAATGATGTGGCAGCTAATGATAAACATACATATTAGACCGGAATTTACAAATTCTTCATGCAGGATCCAGTATTCATTTTGCTTAAAACAGAGAACAAATAGTACAGTTTCAAAATGGAGGCTTAATAGGAACTAAAATATGCAGATTTTGATTTAGAAAATCAAATCTAAAAAAGAAACTTCGAACTTCCAGTGCACCATTGTTTAAAAATGATGCAAAGAGTGGCTAGGACGAGGTTTACCCCAATCTATAATCAAGTGATTTGTATCACTTTATGAAAAAACACTTGGATTTTTTTTCTCCCTGAAAGAGTCTGAATATTATGCAGGATTTTGCAGAGAAGCAACATGAGACATGAACTGAAAAGGTCTTCGGAATTTGCTTCCACGGCATAGCCCAAGCCATTCTCTGAGAGATGCTTTGGATATTTCAGAGAAAGCACGCCTATTATCTGTTTTCAGGGCTCAATGCATTTCACCTAAAAATGTGCTGGCAATACGCTGTCAAGCAGATCAGTTGCATATTGTTTCTCCTGTTTTGCCAAGCATTTGTACGGTCCCAGAATTTCCAAAGTAAGAATAGTTCTCATAAAAAGCACTGTTTATTTGTAAGTACGGTACTCCGCGTAATGACCTCTGCAGAATGCACAATCCCTAGCAATATGCTTAGCAGGAGGAGTCCTATCTCAGCCTCTCGCTCCGCAGAGCTCCGAAGCTTGAGCTCGCTTTCGGAATGAAAACAGGCACATTGAAGTCGGTGAGATAACTCATGTGCTTAACATTTAATGCATGCTTACATACTGTAGTGAATCAGCCTTGGCAATAAAATATGCCCATAGCAACTGTTAAAGAATTCCTTAACCAAACTTCCCCAAAAAAATTTTTTTTGATTGCATGATTGCACAGTGTTGGGGTTTTTTTAACTCCTTCAGTAAGAAATACTTACTTTTTATTTGGAAATGCTCGTATTTTTTCAACTTGGCTTCAGTACTTTAAAAAAATGACAACAAACCCACAAATGTTTAGCTCTTATTAATTATGGGGAGGGAAAATTTAATTTCCTGACTGTGTTTCCCATGTACACACGAGCCCCAGGAGTTTGTGGCAATCTCCGTAGCTGCTCGGAGGAAGCTGTTAGCAAAGCACACAGCACCAGCGCAGATCCGCCGGCCAGGGGAGCTGAAAGAGCAATATTAGAGGCTGGCTGAGGCAAAGTACCACAAGGCAGCTTTTATAGCTAAAAATCTTACAGGCACAAAGCGTAAGGATTTATTTAATTGGTTCTCGAGAAATTAGGATGGGATAAATTCCCAGGAATCACGGAGACACCAGGCTGTGAAACTTGCGGTCACTGCAGGGAAGGGGTACCCTCCGGTCGGTGAAGACATCAGCCGTGTTTCAAAGGTCCCACGTCCTCTGCTGAGCTTCTCAAGGCTTACGAGAAATGTGGTGGTTGGGGTCTGCTGGGAAGGGTGGGAGGTGATGACAGGTTCAGCGTGAATTTTCCCCCTTCTTTTGTTACGAAGGCAATTTCAGTACTTTTCAAAGAGTGGACTTTAAGAGTAAAAAAAAAATAAAAAAATTAAAAATAGTTGGTTACATATATTCATGTCTTATCTCTTTTTTCTTAGTGATGTGTAGCCTACAGTGAGAAGACTGTTTCTGAACTTAATGATTAACCTGCACTTAACTTGCTCCTGTTCACATTGCTTTTTGACAAAGACTTGCACTCAACTACATTAGAAAAGCTGCAGTGCTGTCAACTAAAATGATTTTAAATCCAGCTGGTGGTACTGGTGCAAATCCCTCACGTAGGCATATGTAAACTGGTTTAAACCTTGCTTAAATGAGTTTACCTTGATTTGGTAATTTACCAGTTTCAGGTAAATCTATATAAATCCCACTCTGAGGCCTTAAGTCCTTGGGCAGCTTCTTCACCCACAACGACTGGGACTTTCAGTTGTACTTTGGAAACTCCAGATTCCCCAGGTGAAATTGCTCCCCGTTGTATTCCCCCTCTTTGTTACTCACACCCTCTGTGGTGTTTGGCTTCCCAAGCAGTCGGGGTTTAAAACTATTCCTTGTCCCTACAATACCGATCCCTGATGAGAATTTTTAAACACTACATTAAAATGGTACGTATCGATCTATAAGATCATGAAGCTTTGCAAATTCTCATGTTTGGTTTAAGAGAAAATTCCAGAGGGTTGGGCGTATGACTTCAATCTGGCAAAGCCCTGACGCTGGAAGGAATGGGAAGAGGAAGGGGAAGGGGAAGGGGAACGGGAAGGTGAAGGGGAAGGGGAAAAAAGAGGGAGAGAGGGAAGAAAGGAGGGAAGAAGGTCCATCTGCCTGTTACTGAAATACCAGAGAATTAAAGAACCCAAGAGAATATCTGCAGAACTTATTCTTCTTGTATTGTTTGTTGGAAATGCCACTCAAAATGATGGTTACTTTTCTATTGGGAGGTCTTCTAAATTTGATCCATTTCTTGCACCACTGTATCTAACCCTTTTCACAGATTTTTGAAGTGCTTATTTCAGTTTGCAAAACATCGTCTATCACACTGCTTCACTTTAAAAGCTGTTCATATCTAGGAAATGAAAATTATCTCCATATTTTTACTGGAAATAGGCATGTCACTGTCATGGGAATGGTATTCACACAAATTGTGTATTGTCAGGTACAACTGCGGCACAAGGGAAATTAATTGGCTCATTTAAAAGGAAAAAACTCCTCGTCCACTGTAGAGTTCCAATGATCCTATGATCTGGGGGGGAAATATTTTAAAAAATATTCCAAGAAGTGGGAATACATAAAGTTAAGAATATGCATATCTTATACTGAAGAAAAATAAACTAGTCTACAGAAACGAAGAAATGACTTGCTTCTGTTACAGTCTGAACTTTCCATCACTGCTGAAGTTAACATAAACTAGAATGATCCAATGAATAAATGTTAGCTTTTTTCTCTTTAAATTTTGGATCCATAACATTCTGCAGTCAAAATGCAGATCCCCTTAGGACTCAAGCTGGTTTGCAGTCTGTGGCTACGGAGATCCCTTAGAAATAACTTCCATGGTCCCCCAGCAGTAGGTAGTCCAAGGTAGTGGTTTATTACGCTACCAATCCCACCAACTCATTCTTGCAATTTCTTGGCAAAATTCTCCCTCATCTATAACTTGCATCACACCACACCTGCCAGTGGGAATTTTATAGAGGAACTTTCAGGCAAGTGGGTGCGGAAGAAAGTAGGAGCAAGATTGCGGGTGCTGTGTTCACCTTTTCTGAGCCACTACATCTGCTTGTCCTCCACCTGTAGGCTTTTAGGAGGGACCACAGCTTCACTGCTGATGGACAACCTGAGATCATTTGGAAGCTGACACTGACAAGGCATTGTCTGCTGTCAGCAGCATTCAGTTTGGGTTCTGCTGGCATCCAAGAGCCCTCCAAGCCCACAGGGCACCATGAGATCTGCACACCTGCTTCTAAACTTCTGCATTGCTCATCATGCACTGTGTATCACCCTCCTCCAGAAAGCGTGGGCCTTCTGCTTGACATGTCCCATGTAGGGAGGAGATGCCCTAACAGCAGGTGGAGCAGTCTGGGATCCCTGACACTATGCAGGAATATCCTTGCAAAAAATCAAAGGACCAAAAAATCCTTGCATTTAAATTGATGTCAACCTGTCCTGGAACAACTTGCTGTTTTCAGCCTCTGCACAGATGGAGGCACTAGGGATGGTCTGGATGAACGTGTACTTTCACACCCACCAGCCGAACATGGTGCCAGAACAAAATCTGGTTGTGGGTGGCAGGGCACCCCACGTGTACTGTGGGAGGGAGACTCTAAGAATGACACCCCCTTCTCCCCACTGGCTCCCTGGGTGTCGGGCCTTTGGAGACCCTCCAAGTGGCTCCAGGGTTTTGGCAACATGAAGGACAGGGACCAGGACAGAGTGAGGTTGGGCTTACTTGGGCCATGGAGTGGGGGGACAGGAACCCCCAGAAAAATCCCAGTGGTGGTGTCGGTGGTGTTGTTGGTGTTGCTGTCAGGTTGGCAGCAGCTGCCCATGATGGGGACAGTCTCCTCATGGGCGGCCACCTCATGCCTCAACTGGGCGCCCCGCTGCAGCCACCTTGGAGATGGGTGAACACGTGAGGGAAGAGACACGAAAAACCACCGGCGGTGCAAAGGGCTAACCTCTGTGCGTCCACATAGCACGTCTTCCAGTGGGGCTGCTGCCGTCGGCGAGGATTTGCACGAGCCAGTCTCAGGTTTGGCTTTTTTTCCCATGGAGTGGCTGAAGTCCCTTTGGAATATTAAAAGCCACATCATGGTGCTATACATATTAATGTGTGAGGATTTTTTTCTATTGTCTGTACCTTTCAGTCTAAGTCTGACTGACAGCCTTATCTATGATATCCAAGCCTTAGGATGGTCTGATTTTTAGATAGGCCACTCTTCTTCCTTTTTGGCATCAACCTTTTCTTTTCTTTTTTTTTGCATGACTGAATTTCCAGTTTTAATGACTTCTATGTTATACGATGTAGAGCTGTCAAATTGTAGTTGTTTTCTTGCCTATTTAATGTTTATATTTCCGAGATGCAAAAGCCAGAATACATTCAAATGATGCAAAAAACAGAAATGTTGTTATTTCGGACAGATAGATTTGTCACAATGGGAAAGACATATAGCTTTTAATTTAAGTTTTTAATATCTCTATCATTTTAACCTAAGGTCAACATACAAGTTAACATTTTTTTAGCAAAATATTATGCCACTGAAATGTACAAAAATGGGAATTTTTTTGTGTTTTCTTTTTGTTTTTATACTACTACACTGTGGAAATCTTTTTCATTTGCCTACAGAGGGGCTATTGTTGAAGTAGTTTTATTATTTGATAGTCAAATCAAATAAATAAGACCAAAACCGTACGTAAAAGGGAAAAAACACATTCTGACGTTTTTTTTCTCTCCCCTAGTAGCCACGTTTGTAGCCATATTTATTTTAAGTAGCCTTGGGCAAAAAGTTATGTGCCTCATTAATCTAAATCAACCTTGCAGGATTTTATGGCAACTGTTGTTGCTGTTGCCACATTATGTATGCTTTTTCCTTTTGTTCTTCAATATAGTGCTTATGAAGCTAAGGAACAATTGTCACTTCCTATTATGTGAACTAAATGTACAAGAATTGATGGGGCTTTCTACCTAATGTTGTTAGCCTGAACCAGGTTTGTTTATTTAATGAACAAAATGTCACAGTGTATCTGCATCCTCCTGACATCTGAAACAGTGGCAGCTGCTGGTGGCAGATTTCCTGAAACTGGGGTGCAGAATTAACCAATTCAATTTGCATGTTATCCAAAAAAGGGGGGGCGGAGGGGGGGGCGAGAGAGAGAGACAAGACTCCCTTTTGAAAACATTCTTTTAAAAAGCACGTATTTTGTGCACAGATGTCCTGAGTACTATTGTATTGTGGGGGGCGGGGAGGAGCCAGTCTAATCCTGACACATAACCTACTTCAGTGCGAGTAGATTTAGAGAAGTTCATTGAGATTCAGGGTTTAAATATGATGCCATTACCAGATAGACGCCGGGCTGGTAAATAAAAACTCTTTGCTACAGGAGCGTTTTAAAAACTGGGGTTCAGTCTTGCCTCCGTTCTCTTACAGTGGGCTCTGTTAAAGAGGAGATGCTGATTTTGCAGCCATGTCACCTAAAGATACATTTTATGCCTTCTCTAAATTGGAGTTTATAGACATAAATAAATGGTGATAATGAACTCTTTTAGAAAGTGACAAAATCTGCAGGAGTTACTGAAGGCGTTCAGACCCCTCAATTGCTAATCCTAATAATAATTGCTGAATCACAGTGTTTTGGCATAAGTGCCCAGAAGCTACAGCCACCTTTTTAGCTTGGAATGGTTGGTGGCGTATAATGTTTACCGGGCACCGGAAGTTTTCAAATAAAGGTAAAACCTCCTCGAGATTTGCCTAGATTTAACTGCTCAGTGGGAAGGCGATGCTGAGTCTCCACAGGCTCCAATCAAAGGAAGAGCAAAGGCGAGCGCTCGGGTTCCTTGTTTAGGGTGTTGCGCGCGTCCCTCGTCGCGGCCAACGCTACCGCCAGGCTTCGTATGCAAAGAAAAGAAAACACAATCTTTGGGTATATTACATGACAGTGCAGGGATCTGAACTACTTGGTAAAAGGCCCAGTTATGAGTATGTCTGGCAATTAAAAATAATTGGGAAGCAGGTTTGCCACTAACTCTTCCAAGAATGCCAGTTATGATATAATGATGTTTCATTAGACATGCTGAAAGCTGTGAGCTCCGTATGGCAATGGCAATTAGGAAGGATCATAAAGAAGAAAAAAAAAGAAGAAGAAGAAGAAACATTAAAAATATCCCAGCTAAGATTAGCATAGCATTTAATGGCCACTTCATTAGCTAATTGATTTCTTATTAGTTACAGGGAAAAGCCCAGTTAGGGGCTCTGCACAGCTAATTAACAGCATTTACACAATTAGTCAGTTGCTCATTTTGTAACCAAACATTCTTGGAATCAACTGTGGCTGTGATGCTCTGGGCCATTTGATTAATTTTATTTTATTTTTTGCTAATATTGGCTTAACCTTCAAATAAAAAATTCCCTCCCTAGGGCCCCACCATATTTAATCACAACATTATACAAACAGAAAAAGGCTACGTCACACAATCTTAGGACATGAATCGGTTCCTCTTTCTTTTATTTGCAAGTTGTTTTATTGGCCCCATGAAGTCAATAGCATTCAATAAGCAGAATCGTCTGTCTTCTCTCCTGACAGCTGAGTTTTTGCCCATCAAACATTATTATTATTTTGCAATTGGCAAATGGAACAATGTAGGTTTGACCACAACATATTTTTTTGCTTATGTATTGGGAGAAGTATGCAGGAGGTCTGGCCGAGATATTTATTTCTAATGCAGTTACTTCTTACTGCAAAAGAAATGTATTTTGTAGAAAACTGGCCATTTAATGAAACGCATGTTTTCACATTAGTTTATACCTCGAATTAAGGGTGAATGAGGAAAATTGCATGATGTTATAAGGGTCAGAAAGGGACAGGCTGGATTTATGCGGCACTTTGTTAGCAACTCCGAGAAAATTGATGACCAAGAACATAATAAATAACAATAATAGCATTTCATAAAACAAACACAAAGAAACTTGTCTGTTCATTTTCAGTTTGTGGCAGCACTTCATAATCTCATAGCACCCAATTACTATTCTGGCGAAAACCGATGTCCCTTTCGCTCCCCAGACTCCTATGCACCAAGAAGAGCCAAACTCTGATCTCGCTGTAGGCGGTAATGATATCCCCCTGATACAGGGGCTCTCCTGTGAGACAGCAGCCTTTTAGCATTGATGCATATAGGCTGTTAGCACTGTAAGAAGACATTGCATATGTGAGCAGAAGGTCAATGTTTTCACTTGCCAGTTTTCATCGGCACACTGGGATTCTCTATGAAATTACCATACGCTAATTAAATAAAACCACAACCTCATGATGATCGATCAGGTCAGAGACGATATCGAATCGTCGATATATTAATTATTATGCTTTGTTTTTCTTTCATTTCACTTCTCTTTTTTTTTTCTCTTTAATGTTTCCTCACAATAAGTGCAAAATGGGAAATTATTTTCATTTACCATTGCTGTATTAATTGCAGCTAATGGAAAAACACTCTCAGACACATAATGGCAATTATTCTGCTTCTCCCTCTTTTTTTTTTTAATGAGAACTTATTCTGAAAGTGTATTTGCAAACAGTGAACTATAATGGATGGTCATTTCAGTGCTGTATTCTTTTTTTTATTGTCTACATAGATAATATGTTTTCTTTCCTTCCGCATTGTTTCTTGTTTTGTTGATAATGCCCATCTTGCTTAGTTGCTGCAAAGGATTGAAAGAATCAAGAAAAGCTTCAAATTACCTCATTTTAAAGTGGAATATTGGCAATTTGGGACTTTTTTTTTTTTTTCTGCTGAGGAAATCTACCATATCTGGAAGCTCTTTCTAAATTCTGAGCAACATCTACAACACTCACACTGAGTTTCTTTGTGCTCTTATTAAATACAGCAGAAAAAACCATGGATCTGTGAGGCTTTACCAGATTCCAGATTACTGAATCAGTGGAAGTGAGCACTTAGGTGTCTGTGGGGTTCTGGCATTAATCTCTACAGGGTCAGACAGTGCATCAAAAGGAGAGGAGGGACCAGGAACCAGTAGCCTTGGCTCCAACTCTTATTCTCCAGCTTCTGCTGGAGATGGGTTTGTATTGTGTTTATTCAGTTCCTGCAGTTTCTTTCTCTGGGTTATCTGGGACGTCCATGTGTGTAGCAGCTATGCATGCATTTAAAAGGATGACAAAAGGTAGTCTGCAATTTCCACAGCTGCCCTCTATTTTTCTCTTGCTTTTCCTTTGTGGGCATAAATGCTACTCACTTTGCTCCTCCTTTCCACTTCACCCTTTGGGCATTTCAAGGTACCTTCTCAAGGTCTACCAGTTAGAAAGCAAGACAAAACAAAATCAATTTCTGAAATTCTTCTCTACCACCAGGACATCTATCCTTCAGGCAGCTTCCTTGACACATGTTTCCATAGGATTCAGGCAACAGCAGCTGCATGGCAACACCTGACTAATGCAACTATTTTGTCTGGAATGAAAAGGAAAATCATTGCTCCTCTTCTTCTAGCCCTTTCCTGAAAGGGAGAAATATATTTTCTCTGCCTATGATGGCTTACAAACCAGCTCTTCACATGATACTTGTTAAGGTTTGTTCCCCCAGTCAACAGCTCTCCACTGGGGCACTGTAAGTACAGTAGAAGGAATTTTTCTGAATTTCAGTCTCGTATAGTAATTTTGTGAGCTGCGTCACTCAACAGTTTCTTGTTGTGTTGGTTTTGCTGGGTTTGAAACACTCAGCCCCTTAGGAATAAACATATAATTTTTCAGTCAATTCCCAAAAAATTCTAAAAAATCCTTGTGGCTATCTAGCCAACCTGTTCCCCGCACCGTTTGTTTTCCAAATGCCTGCCTTGTTTTCCAGGAGCTGGAATACATTTCTGTTACCTGAACTGGGTTTGGTGCTCATGTGGGAGCATCATGACTTGTTGGCAAACACAGAAACAGACACTTAACGAGGGTGTCTGGGCTGGTGCTGTTAAGATAACCTGCACAGCTCTGTCCCATTGCCCATGTGCAGAGCTGACAGCGGTTTTTGGTATTTGAATAGTACAAATATTAAGGAGTGTGTTTTGACCATCTTATCGGGATCATGGGAAATTATATTTTTGGCTCTGTTGTATAAAGTGTAGAAAATCCCATAGCTTCCCCTTGCCTCAGTTTCTCCCTCTGTAAAATGATTATGTTAAAACCTTAAACAGACTGCCTTGAAAAAGACAGGTGAACGTGTATATAAAGACACAGGTCTTACAGCATTGCTGTTGATCTCTGTGTGAGGGGGTCTAAGCCCCGCTGGCCATGGGCTGATGCACACCGGCTTTAAAGGACGTGGTGCCAGCAGCTGGGACGGTCAGCTCTGTCTGCTGATGCTGAGTAAGGGTCACCCAGAGAATATTCTCCGTTGCTAGCAGTAGTCAACAAGTCGTGTTAACAGGATACACTGTGCTTATTTTTTCACAGTAATAGCTGTAGTTACTCTCCAAAGAGCTGGAGGAGGAAAAAGAGGAGGAAAAGGTCTTCCCCCACCTCCCACCCCCAATATCTTTTTGCTGGGGATTTAACATTACTTGGGGAAGAACCACTTTCATGGTTTCACTTCCTGAAGCTTCCTCCTGTCCTGGTCCTTATTCCCTATTTAAAAAAGAGACAGAGCAGCAGTTTTTAATAACTAAAGGGATCTGTCTGTGTGTGTGACAAGTAGGGCCTGTCAGTCTTTAGGCTGCAAAATCACTCCTTCTCTGCTCTGGAGCTCGCTATGCTGTGCAGTTTCTGCAAAAAAATTACTAAACACAATTGGAAATGTGGAACAACATTTTTATGATCATTTTGTCAAATACTATAGAAAAAGTCCTGTTGGGAGAAAGAATTAGCCATTCCACAGACCCACGGCAATTGTTAGACCTGGGGAACTAGTATCCATACCAAGAATCAAAGAAAGGAGTCTAAACTCAATAAAGAAACACTAACATCCCCGTTGCAGGATAAAACAGAAGAAGGACAACATATGCAGAAACTATTTCTGGACCATACACAGATTCAACAAATGATGCATTAAAACCGACAGCACAAATATATGCTGTCTTCCCTTCCAATGCCTCTCTTACCACACTGTCTCTCCCTGTAATACTTTCCTTCACTCTACTGATATAATCAATGTATGAAAAAAAAAAACCCAAAACCGAAAAAAGACAACCAACCAAACAAACAAACAAAAAAAACCCCAAAAACAAAAACAAAATAACCCCCACCAAAACAGAGAGGGCAAAAAGAATCTGGGATTCAACTCTGCTTGGCAGAAAAGTCAGCGATGACCGGCAAAGTCCAGTGATTCTCAGAGCGGCACATAGAATGTGGTGTGGGATGATGCTGAACAGATAAACAGCAGAATGGAAACAAATAAAAGTGGAATAATCATCTTAGGGTACAGGCTGATTGTTGTGTAGGTGAACAAACAGGAAAGAAAACTTCTGACACACTAAGGAAGGTCTCACTTGGACCTGCTGTTCTCCATACTCATCTACCGAGGAATGCCCATTGCTCCAGTGTGAGCTGTCAGGCTGCAAAAAACCAGCAGGATTTTAACCTTTCATCCTACACAAGCTGGGCCTTATAGCTGCCTGGACACACACAAACATTTCTGTCTTTCTGCTGAATCCATGTCTTCTACAACCCTGTCAGGAAAGTGAGGGAATCGAGCGTATTTTCTAGCTAGATTTGTCTGAACTTACACCATACATTTCAGGGAGGACTTGGGCTACCTAAATCCTAGAGGCAACACAGCATCCCTGCATGTGGTGTTCCCAGAGACCCCCACTGAGGAGCCCTGGATCCTGCTGCTGACCAACCAGATAGGGAGCGTGCTTGCAAAGGAATGAGCTTGTGGCCACTTATCTGCTCTCTGAGGGCTCTGAGAAGCCTAGACCCAGCTGTATCAGCTGGGCCCTGGTTGCCCCCCACATCCTCATCTCCCTGGTCCAGCACAATAGACAATGTAGGTAACCCAAAATGGCAGTTGTTCTTGATGGCCAGGACATTAAGACTTACCCCTATACTTTTATGAAATCAGAGGGTGCGAAACCCCACTTTCTTTCAAAAAGAGCCAGATTAGAGTGTGGCAGGATGGGCTGGACATCAGTGGAGGAGAATGTGCTGCCAGGGAAGGCTCTCACCTCCTCAGCCCTGCTGCCTGTGCCATGCCTAGCACTTGTGACCCAGCTCTATGTGATTTCCCACCGGTTGGCAGCAGCTCCAGAGACCACAGACTGAAGATGCACCCAAATGGTGTCCAGAAGCGAGCTGCTGGTGAGGCAAATGACACTGGGCAGAGTGCTTTGGTTCAAATGAATTTTTGTCTGTCTTGTGGAGAGGGGAGGAGGCAGGTTAACTAGTCTCAGAAGAAGTAATCATAGCAGATGGAAACTAGTTTTCTGAGATACAGGCTGCTTAGACTGGTCTGGAAGGGATTAAACTAAACAACAACAAAAGGGCATGGTGGTGAAGGAGAGAGAAAACAGAAAAATCAAGACACCCAGAACAAAATTAATCAAGGTGCCAGAGACCTGAAGAAAAGTCTCTAATTGCCTTCCAGGATTGCAAGGAGCCCAGTAATAAGCAAAAGGAAAGGGTCTTGCTCACTGATTAGTGCACACACACTCCGCTTGGTATTATAAGCCACCGGAAGGAATATTGGTATGACTGGAATGTTAAAATCAGTAGCGTGAAACTTTTTTTCAAGGACTGATCGAATTAGCATAAAAGGATAGAGAATGGCAGTCTACATTGGAAATGGCATCAGCTGTCTCTGAATCACTGCTAAGTGCTCTTAAATGCTTATGTGCTGCTGTCCCGAAACATAAAACAGAAGATGGGAAGCTGTTGGTGCCTACTGCTGCCCGCCAAATCACACTAGAGAGCAGGATGCCTGGATGCTTAAACACCCATCTATTGGGTGTAGAAGAAGAAAAGCTCTGCTATCATTGATGATTTCAGTTCGAATGACATGTGTTGGAATTTTCATGCTGCCGAGTATTAAAATACCCTTGGAATTTTGCAAAATGATAGATGACAATTTTCTAGCTTGGGAAGGGTGGCAACCAACACAGAACAATTCTGGGTTGGACCTCGTCTTGACAGACGGAGAGAAGCTGGGCTCAGAACTAGAAGTCAGCAGTTGCTTAGGCTTGGATTGACTATGTCTGTTTATGCAAACCACATAAAGTTCACATCAGTACTATATTTACTTAGAGTTTCTAAGAGTCCAGTTTTACAAAACTGGAATAATTAAGACATGAGTCAGCTTGGAAGAACTGGAATGGTAAAATATGAAAGATTGAACTCTTTTATAATGTTTTATAAATTAATCAAGAGCTAAAAACTTCAAGTCAAGAAAGAAGGCTTAAAAATAGCCAGGTGTACATGGAAAGAGAAAGCATGTATAGCAATTAAAAACCAGTATATGGAAAAAAAAAAGCAGATAGCGGTAAAGATAAATTATGAAATTAAGAATATTGATGAGGGAAGAAAAAGGATACAAAGAGAAAGCTATAGCCAGCAGAATGTAAGGCAGTGGAAGGAATTTTTGAGCATCTAAACAGCAAAAAAAATCTCAATAAAAGTTTTGTTTCCCTAACTATTTAGACATGGCAGAACTGTCGATAAGAGGCTAAAATATTCAATAAACATTTCTATACCCTGGCTGGAGGAAGAGACAAGGACAAAACAAATAATATATTTAATTCGTGTAATAATGATAAAATATATCCCCCTTCCACAGTGACTAAAGATGGTGTTAAATTACAGATAGTAAAATAGGACCTTTTCAAACCATCATGTCTGAGTGTTTCAGGCTGTGAGCTGAGAAGTGCGGTGGAACATTGATGCTGAGTTTAAGTAAATTCTGGGAAACAGGAAGGCTTCAGGAAAAAACGGTTGCACCCATACTTAGAAAAAGCAGAAGAGATACCTCAAGTAACCAAAATCAACTGAGAGCATTCCTTGAGAAAGTAGCAAAATAGCAGATATGGGACCAGATTAATAATGATTTAAAGGAAGGAAATATAATTAAAAATTATTTATAGAAGAATCTTGTCAGACTAGCTCAGTATAAATTTTAATGTGATTACAACTTTGCTTGATAGAAGTAATAGTATTTGCAATGTAATAAAATTCCAACATTATTGCATATGGGACCACACAGCTTGAATAACAAAGCAGAATTTTATAAAATCAATGTCACACATTAAATAGACTGAAACTGAGTTCAATGGCATGTCCAAATCTGATTGCAGGCAGGGAGCCTCCACCAGGAAGGTACAGTCCTTGTTTTTTAGTTTTCTTGCTGTTTCCCTTTTTTAGGGAAACAGCAAGGGTCTTTGACTTAAGGGTCAAAGATGGGGCTCCTCGCATCTGAGACAACAATTTGGGGATAGTCAGTGATACTGAGAGAAAATTCTGGACCTGGGCAAATGAGAAGTGTTTTGGGGTGGCTGAATGTGAAATGACTAGTCTGGGAACAACACATGCAGGTTGCACTTCCAGGGGATCTCTGCTTGGGGAAGTAGAGAATTTTGGAAATGGTATTTGTGATCAGGATGAAAATCACCTGAGCATGAGCTCCCTGCACTATGGCCAGAAGGGCTAAATGAGTTCCTGCCAGGTTAAAAAAAAAAAGGAACTGGGAGTGGGACCACTTCCACTGTTCTTGATGCTTGTGCTGTGCTTGCTGGGGTGCTGTGTCCAGATCTGGTGCCCAAATTCAAGAAGGATGTAAAAAAAGTGGCGTGAGTTCAGAGAGGAGCTCTGAGAATAATTAAAGGATAACTAATAGGAAAAGATTTAAGTAACTTCTAAGAGAGAAGCCTGTAAGTACCTCCACAAGGAAAAGATTTAGGTAATACAGGGCTTTTCAGTCTGGCAGACAAAGGTACGGTGACTAATAAGACCAATGGCTGGAAACTGAAGCAAGGCAAATTCAGGCCAAAAAAGAAGGTGCATATTCATAACAGCAAGGATAATTAATCATTTGGAATGATTTACACAGGATTGTGCTGGGTTGTCCATTAATGGAGATTTTTAAATCAAAATGAAACACTTTTTTGACAGAGACACTCTGCTGCAAGCACAGCTTTTAATCTTGAAGCATGAATTAATATAGGGAAGTTCTAGGGGCTCAATTATATGGAAAGTAGTGAGACAATCACAACAGTCCGTCTTGGCTCTAAAACTGGTCAGTTTAGGAATCTACATCAATCACAGGTTTATATGTTTCTTTGTATAACACTTGGAGGATTTCATTTTGGTTTTGTGATGAAATTTGGTTTCCTACCTATTCACAGGATTCCAGGTGTCAGGGCTTTAAAAACCACAATGCAACAAAGGCAAAAGTAAGTATTTTCAAAAGCAGAAAAAGTCAAAATTAGTCACAGTATGAGGTTCAGTTTTAAAAACATAGCTATCAAGAGATGAAACACTTGTTACAGCTTTTCATTTTACAATTCTATTAGTTCAAACCCCTTAGGAATTAATATTCCTCATTGGCCTGATAAAAATTCATAGCAACAAAGTTAATAAAATGTCTTATCACTTGACAAATTTAGTAGGAAGTATTTTAAAAAATCTGTTTTACAAAGTAATCCCCCAAGCCCTTGTGGCCTAGTCAAAGAGTTAACTTTAAATAGTCAGAACTGTCATCCTCTGTGCCAAAAGTTGACCCAATAGCCTTCAAAAGATAGTCCGGAAAAAGCTGAGAAAATGGCTGTTGAGAAATGAAATGACAAGAGAATCTCTGTGCCTCCAGTTCTCTGAATCTGTGAATTATTATTTCCTAGAAATCTCTTGGCTTTCACCGCTGCTCATCAGACAGAGTATCTCCTAAATTTAATGCTGTCACCAAAGGCCAGATGCTACTGTCAGATCCATGTTATCTGTCTCCAGAACTTGCCTTAAATTAAGTCTATCCTCTCTTTTGGTGTTTGCATCCAAGCGCCTTTACCATCAATGGCAGGTGACACCATGTTCCAGCATGGGAATTGTTCCCTTTCTGCTCTGATGGGTATTCAGTGACCTGTGTGGTTGAGATCTTTGTGGAAGAGGCTCGGTCATGTGCTATAGTCAAAAAAACTGTGTCTGGCACAGCCCAAACCATGATGGCTGATTGCCTTTCAACAGGCACCATGTTTTCTTTAAAGTAAATAAGTTGGTGTTTGATCTCCTTGGTCTCTGCCCACAGGTAAACTCTTTCCAGTGAGGAAGTGGACCAGACTATTTTTGGATGTTTTCGGAAGACCTGGCTAAGAAGCTCGATTCATGGTTTGAAGCCAGTTCTGAGTACTTTGAAATAACTTTTAATGAATCATATTTTTTAAAAAGGGGAGGAACCTCTACACTTCCCAAACATTACTGTGAAGCTGCACACCCATATTTACGTGTGCAAATCCTGCAGGTTTGCAGTCACGCTGAGTCACTCAGTGTGTCACCAGCACCAGGCTGATGGCACAGCTATGCACTGCAGAGATGGGTTACATGAACGCCAATGGTACTTAAGGGCATGTGTTTCCCAAAACAAGGGGGCCTTGGAGAACATGGCTCCTTACATCTTGTCTTGCATGTGGGACAATGAAGCACAACGAACAGAGGGTTTATGATGCTACTGGTCTGCAAAAGACTTTCCTCTAGATGTGTTTTTATTTATAGCACCCTTCACGGGCAAGCATTACTTTCTGGCTGGAGTCGTGCTGCTCCAGCAGTTCGTGCACAGAGGAGGCTCCCAGCAATTTTCAGTCTGAGCTGAAAATTTCTCCCTTGCAGAAAGCAGCGTCTGGCTGAAAAATACCAAAGAATTTCAGCTCTGGTACCATGTATAAATTGCCTTTTTCTGAAGATAATTTTCCTTCATTCTGTGCTGCACTGTAGTGACCCATGTGTATCCAGTATTCTTTATTCATGTTTTTGTAATACACAAGTGATTGTGTAATTAACTTCACAACATCTGGGAGTAAAAAAAAAAAAAAGAAAAAAACTATACCAAGAAAAAAAGTTGCAAACGGGAAATAACCATGAGCATGAGATCATCTCTATATCACTGCAGACTTTTATTAATGTTTGACTCAAAGGGATCATTTTCTCTAGATTCCTTGGAATCTGCTTCTTCGTTTTCATCAATATTCTGACAATGTATTAAACCTTTTCATGCATTTAATTCTAAAGTTTTCTGTTTTCTTTTTCCCCCTTGATTTGTGACTCTTACTTAAAGTAAAATAGCAGATGCTTTTTCCTTTCACCCCTGCACTGAGCGTCTCGGATGTGACCCCTGGGTGCGTTAACTGGACCTTGGCATAATTCTCAGCTGGTGCAGAGCAGTGCTGCCGGCTCCTTCCCACATCTGCTCCTCCTTGGGTGGAAAGAAGGAGAAAAGGAAAAAGCATTTTGGGACAGGGTGGGGCACACCTGTGCTTGGCTAGCCCTCAGCTGGCACGGGGTTTCTCATAGTCTGAAGCCATCTGGTATAAATTAGAGCTGTCCCTCCTTGGGTGCAGGAGGGGATCTGTGTCAAGAGGTCTAGATTTTGTGTTATATTAAATTATATGATCTGATGGTTGATGGAGATCATCACAAGAAGAAGGGGGAGGCAGAACACGTCCTAGAGTAGTATAAAGTTTTGATTTGTGTCAGTTTATGGATGGCCAGTTCACTCTCAAGTGGTGAAATCATGGTAAAGCTATGAAGCTCATCTTACCAACTGTTTATACCATATGAGGATATGTTTTGCCCGTGCCACAATCTCAGAAAAGACATTAATTTATTTTTCTAATGAGGTGTTGAAATTTCTCCTTGTATATTCTGTATCTCTGTAGATACAGCTCTGCTCTCCTGATTAACAAGGCTTTGTCAACATATGAAAATCTTTGCTGCATAATCAAACACATTTGTTAGCCATTTGAAAGGATGAGGAGTTCAGAGCTTTTCGATAGAAAGGCATACTGCGTGCTTCAGAACACGGAGAAGACAGGGATTTGATAGTGGGGGCATGTGCTTCTCTGCAAGGTCTCTGCTGACCCCAGCAGCCTGCTCAGCTTTGAATTGTTCAGCTCCAGACCCCCATTGAGCAGTGAACGGCCTCTCCAACTGCCTCTGGAGGTTCCTGGACCTGCCTGGCTTTACACACCCTGCTACCACCCTTATCCCCCTGTATAGGAGCAAGGCCATGAGGGAGCCATGGGGGAACTGCAAGGAGAACTGGTGCATCTTGGCACAGTCAGAGGCAGACCCCAGCAGAGTCCCCCTGTCCCAGGAATTAACCGTGCTGCTGCCTTTGCTCAGCAGCATCTATGCTTTCTGCAAGGCAGAGGGCAGCTGTTTGCAACAGAAGCTGTGGCTGGTGCTGGGTCCTCCTGTCATACCCAAAGGATGCAGGTTTTTCTGCTTCCTGAGCCCCTTCCTGCAGGGACAAACCTAAAATGGACAGACTCTGAGATGCTGTAACAAGACTGAAAACTAGGAGTTTTTTCTACTTCACTACAATGTCGCTGGAATAACTGGGAAGTGGTGGGCCAGCTCGCACACCTGGGGTGGCTGTGATGGACAGGTACCAGTTCTCCAGGGGAGACCAGCAGGGAAGATGAGGGGGCAAGGGGTTTGCTGTCTCATGAAGGAGCAGCCTGGGTACAAGGAGCTCTTCAGTGAGATGGATGATGGGCTAGTGGAGAGCCTGTGGGTCAGGGGAGAGACCTGTAAGGGGAATATCACGATGGGAGGGTATTACAGATGTCCCATCAGGGTGAAAAAGTGGATGGAGCCTTCTTTGAAGCACTGGAGGAAGCCTCTGAAGCACAGACCCTGGTTCTCATGGGGGCAGTTTAACCTCCCTGACATCTGCTGGAAGGGCGGCATGGCAGGACACCAGGAGGTTGAGGGCGTTGGGGATAACCTGTTGAAACAGGTACTGGGTGTGCCAGCTGGGGTTGACCCACAGCTGCATCTGCTATTCACTGACAAGGGAGAACAGGCTGGGGATGTGGGAATCAGCAACAGCCTTGGCTGTAGTCACCATGAGATGGTGTGCTGTGAGATCCTGGGAGGAGAGAGGAAGGAGAGTAACAGAAAGCAGACCCTGGGCTTTAGGACAGCAGATTTCAGCACATTTAGCAAACTGGTAGGTGGGATCCTGGGGGAGACAGGTCTGAAGGACAAAGGAGCTGAGGTAAACTGGCAGGCCTTCAAGGTCAGCATGGTCCAAGTACGAGAACAGTCTGGCACTCATGAAGATAAGCAGATGTATCAGGAGACTGCTTTGGGTAAGAAGAGAGCTCATGGTGGAACTCCAATGCAAAAAGGCATCACACAGGAGGTGGAAGCAGGGATGTGCTATGAAAGAAAGATTTAGAAATATTGCCCAGGCATGTAGACATGGTGTCAGGGAAACAAAACCTTGCCTAGAGCTAACGCTTCCAAGTGACATCAATAGGAAGGGTTTCTATGGCTACATTGGTAGTAAAAGATTGAACAAGAAAAACATGGGCCCATCACTGAACGGGATGGGAGGTTAGTGACAGTGGACACAGACAAGGCTGATATAGGTGCCGCCTTTGCTGAATCTGACCTTTGTGCTACTATCTATATGGTAATAAAATAGGTCGCTATGAAGTAATCTGTCACATTCATGAATTGTTTTATTGTAAAATTGTTTATGTTCACCATTTTTAAAAAGTCTTATGTGCTCATGACTGTAATATCTGGAAGCAGGAAGATAGGAAGAGGAAAAAATAAAGATTTGTTAGTTTTATTTTTACTACAGTTCTTGTTCTCTCAACGTAGTTAATAATAAGAATGGACTTAAGTTCAATTCACATTTCCATACCAGTAGAAAAATAAAGCACAAGCACACAGCAACTGCCCAGTGATTGCCGTGAACCTCTCCTGCTTGTGGAGATCTGTTTTCCACCGAAATATTTTACTGGGGGCAGAAGTCTTACACAACAGCACTTAATTTTCTCTGCCGAGATCCAACCCTCCAACCATAGGTGACCGAAAGCCCGCTGAATTCCTTCCCCAGAGTTTAGTGGGCTTGAAGCAGGCCCTGCAGCCCTCAGGAATTGAAGTTGGCTTTCCTGAAAAGCTGGATGCTCCTCTCCCCCTCTCTGAGCCTCTGACTTCTACACAAGTACTGGAGGATCCCGGTTCAAGTACTGTGGGCCGGTCCTGAAAAAAAAGAAAGGCATGCTCCAGGATAATGCGAGATGCTCCTGTCCTGACTACAAGGATTCATCAGCCAAGTCACTGTGCATCTGTGCACATCTCCTGGGCTTTGCTGGGTGACTGCAGAGCACACACACCAGCCGCCTGGCTTTCTTCCCTGAGCATCGGAGTTTCAGCGTGGGAGAATGGGGGCCCCAGGTCCAAGAAGTCAGGAGAAAGTGAGTTAGGGAGCTAAGGAGGAATTTGAAAACGAGAAGGGAAAATATTTGGCAGATAGGAAGAGGCCAAAATTTTCCAGGTGTAAGGGACAGTATGAGAGGCGATGCAGAAATGAGTGGAAAGGGGAAGAAGTCCGAGAGGCAGGGAACCTTGTAAGTTGCTCACTTTCTGAAGTCCAAGGGATGTGCCTTGCTTTTAAATCTCCCACTGCTTTTTGAGGAATGAGGTCACTTTCTTACAAAATTTCCTAGGACTATGGCCCAACACATGAAAATCCTGTTAAAATATACAGGCTTGCTGCACTAACCCCATAATATTAACAGGTTGGTTGTTTTAACAAGACCTATTTCAGAGTGCAGACCTATTTTCTGAAATATGTTTTGGATTAGTGCAATGGAAATGTGTTGGTTTTATAGGTCAATTCTCTACTGTAAATTGCTTCTCACTTGTAATGGATTTTTATCCTCTAGCAGGTTCAGTCTTTTAACAGGAATTCATTGAACGGACACACAAGTAGTTCAGTCTCAAAATAAAAGCTGCTTCATGATGCTAACAGTAACGCTGGACCTCGCTCTAGTGGCTGGATCCTCAGCATCAGTGGAGTGGTTATTTATGCCGTGTTGCCACCCTACTGCCAGTCCTGAGCCAAGCCAGTGGCCGGTAAAACCTTATGGCTGTTCTAAATCAGTTATCTAGAGAAGCCCTCAGACGAGGTGCTCTGGATCAGGAGATAGCAGGAATACCGTTGTCCATGCTGCTTTTTTCCCCAATATAGCTGTAATCAAACCTCGTACATCTCTGGAAGCTTCCCCTGTGTTGAGGGGCTCCCCACCTTGCGGCTCACAGCAGCTCTGGGCTGCAGGAACTGGGTTAAGCAAGCCTGAGGGAGCTTCATCCTAAAAATTTAGCTCTGGGCTAATGCAGTCCTTGCTAATTTTTCCCAGAACGCAGGTGGGTGGGATTCATCTCACCTAAGTCAAATCGCACATGTGTGAGACGTCTGCTCTGGGCGTATTGCCTGGGCTCCTGCTGCTCCGGGGGGCAGCAGCAAGGATCCCGGGAGGCGGGTCACCCTCCTCACCCACCTTGGACTCTTCCCCTGCCATGTGTGGTGGCTTGGTCTCAGGTGGAGCTTTATCTTTCTCCCTTGGCTACAAAAGCAATTCGTAGCATTGTCCTTAATCTGGACATCCAACTTTAAGAAGTCTAATATTATCTGAAATGAACCCCATCCTCTGCTGATGGCTTCTTGCTCCCCTTTTTTGCTAGGGACAGAGGCATCTGCCATAAAAGAAGTGGATTTTTGAGGCCATGGCAGAAATGCACCTGGGAATCAGCTGAAGGACAATATTGTACGGACACATGGTTCACAGACTCGTCCTTTACCTCTCAAAAACTCTTGTAACGTGTGTTTTCATATGCGTATATTTTATGCAGACACATTTCAGTTCTGTCTTTAGCCTTTTACATTCTGCTTGCTATATGTCACTAATATTTTCCTGCAAATATGGGTACTTGGTGTGAGTAGAATGTTTTCATGGACTAGTGACATTTTTTCCTGAGTCCAGAGGCAGGAGATTGAAACTATTTATTAAATTAAGACAAAGCAAACAACCTCCCCACAAAGATAAAGTGCTAGTTTCTAGTCCTTTGGAAGCAAAATGTTTCAGCTTCTCATTAGGAAATGACATTTTGAATGTTGACTAATATTTTTTAAGAATGAAAGGAAAAACAGCTTAAGAACCAGGAAGAAAAGTTTTAATTACACGTTAAATGAAGCATTCTGCATTGATGCAAAATAAGCTTTCTCTTCTGGTTAGAAGATTTTTTCCTTTCTCTTTTTCTTTGGTTTGGCCACTGAACCAAAAAAATTCAACTGTGCCCTGAGCTCAAGTTTAAATGTTTTGAATGCTAATGGCCACAGGAAGAATAGCTCAATGTAAATAAGTTACATTTTCAAAATTAATGAGGTCTGCTAATTGAGTTTATCCAGGTAATAAAATCCGTCTAATAAAACGTATCCATCAAATGTAATTCTTCCAGTTCTATAAAAAATATATGTTTCTTTGCCTGTATATCATCTGTGTGGAGATAATGAATACCTTGTGACATTGGGGTCATAGGTCAAATCCCAGACCTTATTACAAATCTAGGGAAAATTACTTTTTCACTGACCTATAGTACGACCTAATAGTCTAGGAGGAGTTAAAGGCCAATTGTTCATTCAGCATCGCCAAATAATATATATATAAGTGTATATATATATTTAATAACACTGATGCAATGAAAACTTACTGCTGTAGATATGGATTTACAGCACGTCCACAGGGATTTCTCATGCAGATCTCAAGATGTCAAAAAACAACATAACAGCAACACTCTGAAGTGCATGTTTGAAATGAATGATGACAGACCTTGGTGTGTGGGGTAGGGTTTTATTGTTCCTCCAGTGATTTGCCGTAGCCCCGGATAGTGCATCTTTAACAACCCTAGATGACAAGCCTTTCTCACGCTTTTACGGATGTGGGTTAATTGCAGCTACTTTTGCTGGCTGCGGGGAGACAAGGTGTTCGAGGATGTCGATCCACACGGCAGCGCCACTGGTGCCGAAGCCTTTCCGGGAGGTGCCAGCCCTTCCTTGCTGCAGTTTCAGCTGGTGCCGCAGTGTGTGGGGCTGAGCTCTGAAACTGAGCCAGGGAAATGATCCAGGTCCTCAGAAAAACCCTTGGAAAGGTGCACTTGGGATCATGGGGAGTTTTTCTTGCTTGGCTCTACAGCACAGCCCCTCACATGGCCGCATCAGGAGGGAAGGATGGGCGACCCACGCGGTGTGCAGGGCCAGGACCAGGGAGCAGGGCTGGGGGAGCGGCGTGGCCCCTGAGGACCCTGTAACGTCTCAAAATTACATCCTAAAAGGTTACACCAGCCGAAGGCACTGGCACTCCTAAGAGAGCAGTTTTGATGTGAAGAGGAGGCCGCTGGCTTTTCCGTGGCTGAAGATATTGTCCAGCACCAGTTATTATCAGGCCTTTCGTAAGAGCCTCATGCAGTCAGAATGGGGGAGCCTTAAATAATCACACATGTTTTCCACATTCATTTGCTCCCTTCTTTCAAGGCTCAGCACGCAGGTCATTCACGCACGTCTTTCTCGGCGAACTTTTCTCCCGACTCCCTTCCAGCCTGCTGCACAATAACATCTCCCATGTTTCCTTCAATGGCCGTGCTGAACAGGATCCTGTGCATTTGAGCCTGCCTTGATTTGCAGGTCTGCTGCCCTATAATGACTGACAAACAGGCCACAGATTACTTCCATTTTATGACTTGAGTTTAGGGAAATTGAGCATCCTAATTAAGCACAGATGTAAGGTTAAAGTGTAGAACAATCTGGACTGGTTTTCATTTAAGTCCCTTTCTGATTCATTTGGTTCCATAAGAGAGTCACAATTAGAAAAAAATATTTTGTCAATGTTGAAAGACATGTGATGTAGAACTGATTGGATTAAATCTGAGTTCATGTGAATTTTGGCAAATTCAATTAGGAGAGGCCCTTGCAAGTACTCTGTGGAAAACCTCCAATGGCTTTGCAAACTGTATTTGGATTTTCCAGTCCATAACGCTGCATGTGTTGACAGCGCGCCATCCCGGCGTAATGTGCGAGCATTACAAACAAGTTTCTTCGTTTTGCAGGAACCGTAAGGTCAGGCACAGAGTGAAACTGCAAACCCGGGCTCATTTGAAGATTCCCAGACTGTGCAAAAGACCAGGTGAGCGTGGGTTAAGGGGCAACATGAGGAAAGACCTCAGTGAACAGCTTCAAACTGCCTGTGGTGGTACAGAAGTTGTAGGCTAGGTGGGAGAGCTTTCTGAAGCAGGGGTGGCTTTTTGGTGCGATTATTTATCTCGTGGCTTGAACAAAAGGACGCTAATTTCTGGCTGCAATGTCTGCATGCCACCACCGTGAAAAAGTTTTATGATATTAAAATGTCTTATGAAATGCATTTCTGGCTCTGAAGATGGTGGGTCTGATCCTGCTACTTTTTGACAGTCATCTGGTTACTCCTGGCTCTGATTCATAAGATTTTTGCAGGGAAAATATTTGCAGAAGTACCCGTGTCAAGTCGGATCTAGTTTTTGGGGGCAGCAGGATTGACTGAGATTTGTCCAAATCAAACCTTGCTCCCCCCAACCTCTCCTCCCCATGCAGACAGAAAGAAATACCTCCCTGTTAGAGGTAATAAGACTGAAACGGTTTGCTTTTATTTTCTGACTTTGTTAAAGATAAAATCCAGCTCCTGGCTTCCCCTACGCTATGCAGGAATGTACATCAATTTTAATACTGGTAACATATGTCATCAGTTTATATTATTTTTAATAATCCTTTGTTCTGTCTGTGCTGGCAAAGCATGGTCACCAGGACTCCTTTGGCTTGATAACCGTTCTGTACGAACCAACAGACAAACAAGCACAGCCTTATTTTTAAAAAGCCGTTGTTTTCTTTCCCTTAAAAATGTAATGTTTTGTTATCGATGCAAAATGGATTTGCCTTTCTCGAGTCTCTCTCTCCTCTCCAGTTAGGCACTGGATAGCACTGCAAATAAAAAACAAAACAAAACAAAACAGTAAAACCAACATGTTAAAATGGACCCCTGCAATACAGTCAAAATAGAAAGGGAGGAGAAGGCTTGGTGAAAGAACCACGAAACTCGTTGGCCGTTTCCCATCTCTCCCTGTGGTGGGGCACTGTCACATGTGCTTGATGGGGGTAAAGTCCCCTTTTGCTGTGGCTTTCTAAGAAGCCTCTAGCTGTGCTAGCTTTGCCTAAGTGCTTGAACTGATTTCAGAAGCTTTAGAAATACTCGTTGCTTTTTCATTCAATTTACAGAGCTCCTTCTTCTTTTCTTTTTCTTTTGTAAAATATGGGGGGGTGGGGGGGAAGAAGACCCTTCATGCTTTTCCTGAAAACAAAGAAGACAAAGCCCCCCTTCATGAAACCCCTCCAAAACAAGCAGCCAAAGTCATCTTCATTGTGACGAAGCAGCTATTTGGGCTGGAGCAGCTGTGGCAGCAGATCTGGCTCCTTCGGGGTGAACACAAGTTTGAACCATGCCCAGGTCAATGGCTGAGGCTCCCGAGCAGGCTGGGCTCCTCCGCAATGTTGGTCACCTCGCAGCTCCTTCGGTCCTGTCAGCTTACTGTGAGGACAAGCTTATGCCTTACCTGCACTGAGTCCCCCAAAACAAAGCTCTTCCTCTTTTCGCCTTTTATCAAAATGTTGTCTTTGGTGATTCTGCCAGCAGCAAGAGTTGTTTACACTGACCCTTTCCATTGCAAGCTCCTTTCTTCTGTGCATCTACCAGTATTGGCTCATGGCGCTCAAGTTTGTACTAAAATGTGGCAATTCAGCTTGCTGAGGTATCTCAGGCTCCGGCTTTTTATTGACAGTTCTCCCTTACTGCACAGTTTTCCCTCCTGGAGTAAACTTTGGGCTGCACTGAGTCAGTGGGAATTTTGCCTTTTCCTTTCATCAGGCCAAGATTTTCTCTGTCATCTTCAGATACCGCCGTGAATTTGCTCCCCCTTTTACCCTCTCTGCCTGCTCTGAAACTTGCTTCCTATGCTCCTTAAGTACTCCTCTTTCTGTTTTTTTCCAATGCCCTTCCCCTTAAAAGCTGTACTGTGGTCTAAAGTCCTTGTAGGGAAGCCCGGGGAAATTTTCTCTGGAGAACCTTAAAATAATACATGCAATCTTCTGCAATCTGGTATACCACAGGGCAGAAGAGGAAATTACACTCAGATCTTTTGTACCATTAGAATTGACATAGAGATTAATCCTTCAGACTTAGGTGGAATCTGAGCTGGCTCTTCTACCTCTCTAAGTTTTGAACGTGTAATTATGTCTCTGTGGGGAGAACATGGATAGATTTTGTATGACACAATTATTCTTCCCCTTGTCTGGCCATCACGAACAATGAGGCCAACTTTTTTGATACTTCTTTGGAAGGGTGCATGCAAATCCCATTAACAAATTAAATGCTATGAGGAAAATCTTCTTGAAGCCTTGCTGTAGTTGTTGGGAAGCCAAGATGGGTCATATTGCAAACCTGAAAAGAAAATGACTAAGCTAGTGATCTCCATTTTGGAAAGAAACTTTTCCTTGGAGGTGCTTTGGAGGCATGTGGGAGTGTTTATTTGTCTGGTATATGTGAATTATTTGGTTACGTCTTACTGAACTGTGGATTATTATGTTATTTTTTTATTGAAGTACTTTTTCAAATCCTCTGTAGCCAAACCAATTCATACTGGTATGGTTTTAGTATGTTGTTAAAACAGTGCACAAAGTGTTACCCAATTTTATTATTTTTTCTTTTTCTATAGTGCTATTGTGAGATTTTATAGAACTAGTAAATGTGAAGCCGCCACTTGCCTCTTCTTACAATTCAAAGAGATAGGTTTTGAAGTTACTTGCCTAAAATGGCAGCAATGCTACAGGTTCTATCAAAATCAGTTTCTGCATCAGTTGCCTGGCTTTTATGAACCTAATTTTTATTGAGTTGGTAGGTTGTAGGACAACACTTCTGAAACAAGGCTGAGTCATTCAGGGGTACCGACAACATCTACTTCTCAGCACCAATTTAAGCATGTGTCCTGGTTTCAGCTGGGATAGAGTTAATTTTCTTTCTAGTGGTTGCTGTGTTTCAGATTTGGCATGAAAGGAATGTTGATAATGCATATTGTTTTAGTTGTTGCCAGGTGTTGTTTATATCAGTCAAGGACTTTTTTCAGCTTCCCGTAGAAGCTGAGAGGAAGCATAGACAGAATAAGCTGGCCAATTCCATACCATAGATGTCACGCTCAGTGTATAAATGGGGATTGCCTGGGGGGCGGGAATCGGTGATCACCGCTTGGGATGGGCTGGACACCAATTCACGGGGTGGTGAGAGTGACTTGTGTTGTATTACTTTATTTTGTATATTCTTTTACCATTAGTATTTTCTTTTTCCATTATTGTTCTATTAATCTGTCTTTATCTTAACCCACCAGGTTTTTTTCTCCTTTCCCTTCCTTTTCTCACTCTTCTCCCTACCCTTCTGGAGGGGAGGGAGAGGAGTGAGCAAACGGCTGCGTGGTCCTAGCTGCCAGCTGGGGTTAAACCATGACGACATGTAACTTTACAGCTTAGAATCATATGGGGACCACTGGTGGGTGGGAGGAGCCTTTGAAGCACAGCTTTGCTAAGCAGTATGTGTGATCATACCTAAGTTAAGAACCTTTCCTCCCTCCCTGTAAGCTATTACGTGCCACTGTCTAAATATCTTTTATCTGGCTCTATTCCTTCACTGTACAGAACGCGGTTTCTGGAAAATGTGCTTTTCAGAGACACTGAGACAGATATCCATCCACCTTGCATTGGTTTTGCGTGGGTATGAAGTCCACAAGCAAAATTTGTCCAGGAGGATGTGATTTCAATCCTGATTGGAAATGACAAAGGAAACAAAATAGCCACTCTTATTATCACGCGCACACAAAACCTGTGCCACAGCTGACATGACAACAGATTTCAACACATTTAGGGCTGAATCCTTGTTTATTGGGCTTGTTCACTTACTTAGGCACAAAATCCAGCTCCTAGTCATGCATCTCCCAGCCCATAGCGTGACTTGGTGCAATTCAACTCTACTAATTTCAAACTCATTAGGAAAAAATCCAAGCGTCATATTACTCTGTGCATTGCATACGTACATGGAAGCAACTAATAAAGTCCATGCTCATGCCAGCCAGGAAGGGAAAATTTGCAGCCTTGTTAACACTTTTGAAATGAGGGGGAGAAAAATCTCAACTGAACGTGTGGATCTGTCTTCTTGCCACCACAAGATACATTCTGCCTTGTGCCTTTGCAGCCACCCAAAGAAGCAAGACCAAAAGCTCTCCTAAAAATGGCTTGGATTAACTAGTTTGGAAATGGACCAATCTTGTTATTTCCAGGGAACCGGTTAGAAATTTTCCATCTAAATTGGAAATGACCTAAATGGAAAGAAGATTTTGCCAAACTGTTAGCAAATTATTCATGCCCACCCTCTGTTTTCCTATAGCTCTCCTTTGGCCTGACTCATGTCTTCCTGGAATCACTGGACATCCCTCCCCTGGATTTGTTGGAGGCTTATCTGGTCCTTTGCTTTTTATCTAGAATTTCTGAGAAATTTATGTACAATTTTGTGAGTTAATGTAAAAGTAAACATTTATTGTACAGAGAATAAAAACTGAAAAGCAATACTGTTTTATGTAAATCATTCTGCGGTGGACGCTGTGCACACGATCTAATAAAACTCTTAGGAACACATAAGAGAAACGTGGGGTCCTTCACTTTGGGGTGAATTTCACATGTAAGACCTTAGCTACACAGAGATCACACTCTGAAACAACCTATTGTGTACATCTTGCATTGAAAACAAAAGGTAGAACTTCATTGAAATAATCATAAAACTATTTTTCCTATACTAACTACAGCTGTGGGGCATGTTTCTATGGAAACAGTTTTCCTTATGTGCTTCTCTATAGCTAAAGGTCTCAAATGGACCTTCTGTCTACTCATTGCCTGTATAAACTGCAGATTCTGTACAATAATCTCTAACACAGATCAGCTGAATCTCCTGATATGTGTCAGAAAACATTATCAGGAGGCAAACACCAGTTATTGCAGGTTCCCATAAATTTATAGATAATCAGGTCCTTAGTGGCAAGTTGGCATCTTAAGTGTAAGGACTGTATTGAGGAGTTTTGATTAGAGGTCATTGTCCTATCCAAAGCTGTAACACACAGCGATGAATTCTGCAGCTTCACCTTAGCTGTACAAAGACTTATGTTGCTTTGATTTGAATAATTTATGCTGCACACTGCATTCTAGATACCAGACGCTAAAAACAATTTGTTCTTTGTTGACATAAGTAAAACACTTGCAAAATTGCTGATTAAATGAGCCATGCACCTTAATATTTTCCTTATTGTAAACCATCGTTGCACAAAAACAAGGCATAAGTAAAGCTGATATTCTTTCAGGAATACCTGACAGTAAAGCTAGTTGGTAGATAAAGCTACGTAGATCACAAAACAGCTGTTACTTAAAAACATAAGATCAATTACCCACCTTTTTTGATATCCTAAATTAGAAGCTACTAACCCATACTGCGCAAACTGTTTTTGTATTATTCACACTCAGTGACACTTAAACGTAAAGCTATACAAACACAGTCATTTTTTATGTCTATGTACAGATAGCAATCTGTGCGTGCAGAAGCAGTTAGAGGTGTAGCGACTGACACGTACATGACTGGCTCTTATTCAGTTCAGTAGAAGGCAATAGGTACATTCACATTTAGTATAAGGATTGAAAGGGTTTGTTTTCAAACTATGGGATGTTATCATCGGTAGAGCGTCGGCCACAGCCATGCACACGGTTACGAGAATAAAATTGTTTTATAGCTACTCCTAATAAATTATGTAGATGGCAGACAATAACTTTTGAGACCATGGTATTGCATAGGAGGGTAAGATTTGTAGTATCCTACTTCAGAGTTAAGCGTGACTCTGAGAGAGCTGCTTGGAACCCTTCTGGAGTCAGCAAAGAAGGTCCTTCGGAAAGTGAAAGTGCACTATTCCTCTGGGGCATGCAGCATGGGCTGAGATGGGTGAGATAAATGAAACAGGACAAATTCCCTCATAAGGGTGATAGCCTCCTTGTGCGGTATAGGAGGGGAAGCCCACACCACTAGCTTTAACTGGACACCTAACTTCTAGATAAGCGAATTTAAGTGACATGAATGCAGTTCTACTTCTCATTACCCAATACCTTCAGTGTTACATTTTAAAATGTGATTCACTTATGCATTTAATTTAAAATCAACTTCACTTTTCATCAGCTACATTCTCAGTTTACTCTTTACACTTCACTCAGTTCAGGCAAAATAAACAGGCAAGTCTTGTATTTTGTGTAATAATTTCCTCTTGCTTATTCTATTCAGTGGCACAGTGTTCCTTGGACTTTTTTTAATGGGGGACTTTTTCAGTTTATAGTTTACATATTGCACATAGATGATAAGTGTACATCCTATGTGAGCAAGTCTACTTAGGTCAACCTGCCTGGGCGGGCACACCGAATTCAGGCAATGGGTGGCAGAGAGCGGTGAGCGAGGAAAGCAGTGTGTGCTCAAACACAGTGTCCAGGGAACATCTGGGGACTGAGGACAGTGTCCTGGTTTAATGTTGTGGGGAAACCGTGTGTACAGTCCACACACCCGGTCTCTGCTGCTGCTACTGGCTGTTACCAATCATCCACATGTTGGGAGGAAAAGTCCACACTATAAAAATGGCTACAGGTTTCCTGAACTCACCATTATTATGACTGTTTATACCAGCGTGGTATGTGCCCAGAATAACTGGGAGTTATTCTAACCATTTTGGGATCAGGTTGTGCCCTGATAAAGGAGTCTGTATGTGGAGTAATTCCATTTATTCCCGTGAAATATCATTACATCTTTTCCTGGGTACTCAAAAGAGGAGTTTTACTTGTTTATTTGTCACACCTCTTACATAAATGTAACTCCATGGCTTTTGCTATTGTTCGAATAGCTGGGTGTTTTATTTCCCCCAGATGAGCAGTTGGAAATGCACGGAACCCTGAAAGCTGTGGAACACCACAGTCAGCATGGGGAAATGCTGCAGGGTGAGTAAGGGGCAGTGGATGACATTGGACCAAATAAGAGGAAACTTGTAGAAAAAGGGGACCCTGCTGAAGATTAATTTTGTCATGACAGAAGAGACTTAAATGAATAGGCAATTTAAAAAAAACTCCTTCTTGCCTTATTTACGCTTTTGAATTGCTACCAGACACTTTTACACAGGTTTATTTACATCAACCATCTGAGAATACCTCAGACCGATGAAACATTTCAGAACCACATTATAGGCAAGCTTTACTGAAACTTTAAATACCTTTTTTCTTTTTTTTTAAATTAAGAATAACTTACTGATGAGATACAAGTGCAGAAGAATTACAGTCAATCATTAAAAATAAATGTACTTATTCCGTGTTTGGGTTTCACTTGTTTCACTGTCAGGCTCAGTAGTCCAATACTCTCATCTGCAGACTGCTTCCAGTAACTTGTGCAAAAGATAATTATTAAGGACATATGGCCTAACACTAAAACATTTGCTATCCTGCATTTTTTTGCAACGTCTTTCTTTTTTCCTTTTTGTTAACACATCCACATATAACCAAGTGTATCGAAGCTGTAGTTAAGCCCTGTGCACCTGCTTGAGCTTACTTCCCTTCTCCCAATAGTCAAAACAAATCTCTGTTAAGGTTAAATGTGAAGAAAATGAATAAGCAAGGAAAAGTGCATTAAAAAGAAGGCTCTCTGGAGCTGAGCAGAGCAGTGGGAGCCAGAAACACCTCTGCTCCATAGCCTTCTTTGTCCCTGACAAAGGCCAATTGTGCAGGAAAAGCTTCCAAATCTGAGCACTGGCATCTGCAGGTCCCTGAGCACCGAGTGCTCACTCCTGGTCCTGGAGACACTGGTTGCCTGTACCCACACTGATGCTCCAAAACCTCCTCAGTTATTGAGCTAAGTCTCTTCTGGTTCCTTTTGCCTTTAACATCAGTGTTTCTCTAACTAGTTACTGTTCTGCATTTTCCACTCAGGTGAAGAGCCGCTCTGTAGAAATGGTTTGGTTTCATCATTTATAAAAGTTCCTTTCCACTATCGCGTTAGCACGCTCCGTGTCAGTGTGCGTTTAAGCTATCAACACCTGTATCTCAACTTACCCTCTGAATTCTGTAGGAGTTGTAAGGGCTGCCTATCGTAATGTCATCTTCATTAATCAGCCTTTCAATTTTGTGGTATATTGCTACTAGGGGTGAAGAAATGCCTGATTTGGGTTTGGCTTTCACCATAGCTGTTTGTTTCCATACTTTAGGCAGTACTTTCTGTGGGATGCAGGAACCTGAAAAACTTCCCTTTAAAACCCCTATGCCAAATTTTGGTCTGTTTGTTCCTTTCTCCATTAATTAAGGTTGTATACTGTTGTAGCCTTGCAGCAACAATGTAGCAGAACTCAGGGTGAGCCCTTACAGGAAGGGAAGGTGGTTTTATTTTTTTTATTTTCTGGCAGAACGGGTCTGGACCCAAGTCTTGGGTCCACACAGCCCGATGATGAGCGTTCCCAGACTCCCAATTCCCTGACAGGCAGAACAAGAAGCGCAGCCTGGTGACTCCTCTGTACATCTCTTGGGGTTTTAGACTGGTGGCCGTGTTCTGTTTTTTTAAGTACCCACTTTTAGGAGCTGTCAATGATTACACTCTTTCCTCTCTTCTTCCTTTGTATCTCATCTCTGGCATCATTAGGGTTTATTCTCTCTCCTTTGCCTCGTTTTTCTGGGTGCTTTCAGGCTCTAGTCCCATTCTGCTCCACCCTTTTTTTCTGCTCTCCCTTGTTTTCCAGAACTGAGAAGCTGCACATAGATCTGTCATGACTTCGATGTCCTGCTAGTCTAGATGCCAAAAACATATATCCCTTCTACCTTTTCTTTCATCTGGTGCTCCCATGTTCAATCATCTCCATTCATTCTCCATCCAGACTGATTTTAATATTTCTGTTACAGGTTTCTACACATTCAGGACAACAGATAACTGTAGGAGACCTTGGTGGTCCCCATGAGGGATATCTACAGTTCTCTGGAGATCTATTCCTTCTTTGATCTTTTTACTGGAGCTCTGGAGCTTTGTATCACTCTCAAAAAAATCCCTGCTCAACTGTTCTGGGAGCAGTTATCTGACACTCAGTGAATCTGCTCCAGTCCATCTGCTTGTTCCTTTGTACCTGCTCCGACTACTGAAGGCTTTTGGGTGTGCGTTTGCAGCTCTATCAATAATAAGGCTGGCAAATCTATTAGCTTATTTTCACACATTTCCAATCAGGCTGCATGTCCTTGATGGTCTCTTCCTCTCCCTGCACAAAAGGAGACCTAAATATAACAAGTATTTGGCATCAATGGAAGAGCTCTGAGTGTGTTTGGCCTAGAAGACCTGCTCGCAATATGATTTATTTACTCTTCTCCACAGTCCCACCACCTTGATGCTATAAAAGAAAACAATTATTAGTGTAACTGCCTCTTTTGTGTGGATGTTACATTGGCAAAGGGTATGTATAGTTAATTTATTGTTATTAAAATAATTATCTGTCAGCTGTTCCCACGTCTGGTATCACTCCACAAGCTTTAGTTTCTCACTTTTAAGGAGTTCAAAGTTACACTGCGCCTTGCTTTGGGGTAAGAAAACTTTGCTCCTGACTGGCATAATCTGTGTATTTCATAGAATCATAGAATCATAGAATCATAGAGTAGTTTGTGTTGGCAGGGACCTTTAAAGCTCATCTAGTCCAAGCTCACTGCAATGAGCAGGGACATCTTCAGCTAGATCAGGTTGCTCAGAGCCTCATCCAACCTGACCTTGAATATTTCCAGGAATGGGGCACCTCTCTGGGCAACCTGTTCCAGTGTTTCACCACCCTCATTGTAAGAAATATCTTCCTTCTGTCTAGTCTAAATCTATCCTCTTTTAGTTTAAAACCATTACCCTTTGTCGTATCGCAACAGGCCCTGCTAAAAAGTTTGTCCCCATCTTTCTTATAAGCACCCTTTAAGTACTGAAGTCTCCCCAGAGCCTTCATATAGTGGAGAACTAGTTAAGTATTATACTGTGTACCACTGCTGGGTGGCTTCAGTTGCCTTTAGCACAAGACATCATCGCTCATTGGATTCACTGAAAGGCATAGCAAGTACAGTTGTAGAGAGCACAATGTCTGAACAAACGAAGATATTCCTACAGTTTTCTGAGGGGTAACAGATCCAGTATTCAGTACTTCATGCAGAAACTCCAGGGAACCATTTCATCTCTATCTGCCGCCAGGGACACGCAGAGGTAGCCATACTAGCACAACAGTGGAGTGTATTCTGGCTATGTCTACATTAGCAATTAGCCCATCCCAGCAGGACCTGATCTCTAGAGCAAAATGGTGCTGGGAACCCAACATCCATATCATCTGCATTTTGGGGGGTTCATTTTGGCCTGTATCTAGTCAGGTCCTGGGGAATGAACTCCCACTACTGATTGGTGTGCACCAAGTCAGGTCCTGGTGCACAGCTTCCAGTGGTGCCCGATAGTCATCAGATTTGTGTGACAAGCACACTCCTGGTCTGAACCGAAAGGTTGGTGGGGACACACGGCTGTGCCTGGTATGGACTGGCTGCAGCCTCCTCTTCTTTGGGAGCAGGGAGGAGAAGGGGAGACGAAATATGACTGGAGTGGGTGGAGAGGAACTCTTTATGTGGGCTACAGCAGATACTTAATTTAAGCACTGACATTAGGAAGCTGATAGCTATAGGCTTTCTACATGAAGATATTCTCTGTTAGGGGGAAATTCAGAAAAAGACCCTAAATTAGATGTTTTGAATAAACCCTTTGAGGGACCTGCTGCTGCCCCTGGGTGAGGCAGTGAGGCAGTGAGACTAGCCTCACAAATGAAAAATGTGAGTGTGGTGGAACGCTCAGCAGCATGGATGTCCGTCCAGGCTCTGAGCTTGGAATCCTAAATGTAAATGGGGAGACTGGCATGTGAACCCACCTGAAAATTAATTCCCAAGGTCAGGCCTTTGAAAACATCTAGTGAAGAAGGCAGGCAATTACTAAGTATTTCAAGTGTAGTGATACATCTAAATTCATTTCCCGCTGACAAATGTCAGGCAGTTCCACAATGAACATCTCACTCAGGGATGGGACATACCCTGCTGCTCTAGTTTGGGGGTGGTGGGGACACTGGAGGCTTTCAAATTTTACATCAGGGATTTATGGCCTGCGTGTGCATCAGAAGGATGGTTAATAGTGAGATGTAAGTTTTAGGATCATAAGATAATTCAGGTAGAAAAGGACCTCAGTAAGTCACCTAGTCCAGCTTTAAATGTGGTCAGCTCTGCAACAGGCCCATATGCATTTACAGCTGTGTATGTCATGAAATTCCTAGCGAATGTTGATTTTTTTCTCCTGTACAATACACTTTGTTTAATACTAAGGGTAAGTGTAGATTAAGGAGTCTATATTACTTATTATTTGTAAAAGTGTAAGTTTAACAGACTGAGAAAACATTGCTAATATTCTATAAATAGTTTTGCTTGGCAAACAAATGTCAGATTTTTTGATAATAATTTTGGAAAGTCATTACTTCATCATTCTTTACATTGAGTATGGCTTCCAGTGACAGACCTAAGTCTGACATCTTCTGTCACACATCTAACTCAGAGACAGAAAAAAATGGTTACTGCTGAGCCTTGTTACCGACCGATTGTCTAATACAAAAACAAAACCAAAGCAATGTTAAGAAATGTCTGTTCAACCACCCCTGCCAAAAATCTTTCTTAAACTACAATTTAGGATTAGCAAATATGCTCATACAATTTTTCTCCCAATGGGCCTGTTTTATTTTAAAATCATTTTAGACGTAATAGAAATTGGAAGTATGCACAATTTACATTTGACATTTCATTCAATCTATCTATTATATAAGGATGATGTATTTGAATATGAAGGATCTTGAGGCATAGGAATATTGCCTGGTAATGCACAAATAGACCACAAAGGGAGTTTTCTTTTCTTTCGTTCACATTTTAATTCTCTGAAGGACAGTATCATTTTTATATCTCCTCCCTCAAGCAGCATGAAGTCTGTGTCCACAGAGCCTGAATATTTGCCATGGGAAAATAAAACAACAAAGAGAAAAAAAGCTAGTTTGAAAAATCTTGGAAAGTAAGGGACAAAAAACACAACCATGTTTAGCGGTTGTTACTAGTAAGTTATTTTTAAAATTAATTACATCTGTGTGCTTCTGGAAAAACAATCATATAAGCTATTACATCAAAATTTAAATAAGGAAAATTATTCGGAACACTCCAATGCATTTTACTCGTATATTCATAAAAAGTAGGAATTAGTCATTTGACTGTCCAAACTACGAATATAATAGTCCTTGACACTTACTCCCTGCGAATCACGTTGTGTAGGCACACAAAGTGAGAGGAAGTCTGAGCTGAGGTGCTGGCCCGTGCGTTTCAGTGGCGGAGGTCCACGGTCACTCCGCTCTGTCTGTGGGTGGGAGAAGAAGAGGAAACCAGAGGTAACCTCTGGCAGAGGAGCAGCAATAAACAGCTGGTGATGGTAACTTCTTAAACTGTTCCAGCTAGGTCTGCCAGATTTAGTCTGGTCATACTCCTCTTTTGCTGAAATGGGAAAAAAAAACAACACCACCCCAATTTATAATTACTTAAACCTACCCTCTCAAATGCACTCTCTAATTTGGGGTGCCTCACCTTCTGGTGATTTAGGAGATATGCAGGACGTGACTTTTTGAAGAGCACGGTACTTGACAACTTTTAAGAGCTGAAGGCAACAGGAATTGACAACACATGCAATGGTTTTAAATCTGGACATATTGTCTCAAATTAGAGAGGGAACAGAGACACGTGACTGACTGGCCACTTTTAAAGCCTGGGCTCTGCTCTTCCCAGACACCCCAGTAAGGAATTTGTGCATCTTCTCTGCTCTTCAGTGTTTCAGTCTTAAGAAGGGCAGTTATTTTTGGATCACTGGTGGTCCAGACCAATCTGGCAGGCAGAACAGATGAGACGGGTCAGTCTGGCAGACAGCAGAGATTATTAATTATTATTTCCTTGTAATCTAGTACGACCTTGCTTAGTGAGGGACAGAGAACCCACAGAGATGCTCTGAAGATGCTTTCCTGCATGAGAACAAGATGGGATGAGCTCTGTGGCCAAAGGCAGAAAAAAAAAAGGAGGGAACCTGTTAAACTTATTATCTGTGTTATGGAAAATGCCTAAGGGTCCCAAGGAACATGAAACTGCCAAGCAGTAGACACAACAAAAATAGAAACAATGCCCTAAACTTTGTAGACTGCATAGATAAGGCAAATGAAAAGAAGGCAAAATGTTCTCTTGTAATTCCCATTTTGTAGGTGGGAAACTGAGGCAGAGAAAGATTAAAAAGTGACTCGAGAGCACATGGGAAATCCGTGGCAAAGCCAGAGGTCTCTGTCAAGTCACAAACCCAGATATTCTGCTGGCTTTAGCAGCCTCATCACCAAACCCTCTTTTGCACCCAAACTACTCTTCTTCTGGCTTTCACTGGTGTTTTTTATCTGCACCAAGACTTTGATGTTACTGCAGAGCTGGCCACCTGATTTCTTTTTTTCTGTACAAAAGCTTATGCGTATATAACTATATATTGTGCTTGATGCCACACCTTAGATCAAAGTGTGCCTCCTTTCAAAGGCAAGCAGTTAAACTTCAGGCGGGTTGCACTGACCCTTCTCTTTCCCTGGCGCGGCCCTCCCGAATACTTGATCGAGTCATGGGAAGGACAGTGATGGCTCAGAGAAAGGCCGCCATGACCTCTGCTAATACTAACAAGTTTCACTCCCCATGAACGCAGCAAGGATTCATTAGCGCAGGGAGGATCCAAAAATATATAAGATGGAGAAAATTAGGCAAATTAAAGATGCGCTCAATTTTGCCTCCTCTAAAACATATTCCCAGAGGAGCGCCGTCAGTTTAACTAGTTTAAAAAGCTGTGGTGTCTAGAGGCGATGTACTCAACTGTTCCCTTCCTTCTTGCACTTTTAGCACCCAGCTCCTTGTCTTTTTCTAGTTGCCAAAAGGATTTATGCAGGGTTTTTTTCCCCCTACAGCCCAAGAGGGGCTTTTTGCACATTTTTCCAAGACCTTTGGCCCCTGTCCCCAGGCTTGCCTCTGCGAACAGCCATCCAGCCCTCACCAACCCGCAGCGATGCAGTTCCAGCAAGCTGCTTTTTGGGTTACCCAAGCCTGGAAAGGCACTCAGGGTGTCCAAAGACTTTCATATCCCTCCAGTTGCTCTTTAATGCAGAAAGCAGGAGTGTCCCACCGTAGTAACCAATTGACGCTCTCCTTGAGCGTGATCCATACGAGGGTTTCCTTGGAACCTCCCTGCAGCAGGCAGGCACACCACCGAGAGCTGATAATCTTCTAATTAATAACACGGAGTTAGTGAATAACTCATGCTTTACAAATAAGTCAGCACATGGAGGTCTCAAGACCCCAGTGTATCCAAAGGAAGCCCGAGAGAAACTAATTGACATCTGTGGGGGCTACAAGGTCTGTTGGCTAGCCTTGCAGCTCTCTACAGCTGCTCACGCATACCCAGAGGAACTAAGAGGAGGCTGCAGGCGGCCAATTTTTAAACAAAACCAGAAACCTCCACAGCCTCGTCAATGGGTGAATATTTGCGCACGTGAACACGCGGTTAGGGGTGTAAATGGGAGCGCCCGGCATGATTTGGGCATGCAGCAGCCTAAATCCTGCTTATTTAGCAACGTCGAGGACAAAATTGCCCTCTTTAAGGAAAAATACATGAAGAAACAAGCTCTTCTCTTTGACAGTGCCTCCCACCCCCTGCCCCAAAAGGAGCGGCATTCCTATGCCATTAAACCTTTTCCTTCCCCCAGCTTTTCCTCACTTAGCATTAAATGAGGACCCAGTGCGGCAGAGGGAGCTGCAGATGTCAGCCCTGGGCCTCCATTTCCTTGGGGCTGATATCAGGAGACCCAGCTACTTCTGAAGGTCATGTTCTTACAGCCGAGCAGCTGAGCGCTCATGAGCAAACCCCGAGCAAACCACTGGTGGGGCACTTCTTGCCACAGAAGTGAAGGGAAAGTGCAACTGAGAAAAAAAAAAAATCAGCTGGGAAAATAAGCCACAAAGCCCCTCCAGTTTGGGGAGAGGAAGGAAAATATTCCATTTTGCTGCTTCTGGTGCCAGCAGCCCCACCAGCATCACCCTTCCTGCTGGTGCTGCAGGGTGGCCCCACGACTTCCCAGGTGTCCCAGGACCATCGCCTCTGGGTGCTCCTTGGAGGCCAGCATGGTCCCAGGGCCCTCTGCATCGCTCAGGCTCTGGGGGTGACGGCTCCCCTAGGCCAGGCAAAGGCTGTGTGTAACCTGCAGCCCCGAGCCCCTGCCTGCGCCGTTGCTCTCCTCACAGCGCAAACAGCAGCAGGGCAGCTTAAATCGGTCGTTTCAAAAGTTGGAGATTTCACATGGCAAGCGTGGGGAACCTTTGAAATGGCAGTAAAACACATGGCAGAGTTTCGGTTTTCCCTGTGTTTCTAAGTCTAGTCAAGTCTAGTCTTCAAGCATTTCTAAATCCAATTCATCTACAGAAAGCCTGTGCGCTTGTGGGTAATTAGCTTGGAAGATCCCTTTGTTGCCTCAGCCTGGCTCCGTGTAATACGCTCTGGTGAGTCAGAGAATTTAGTTCACTTAGAATGGGGTCATGTTAAGAAACAAGCTTGCAATCCTCAAATTGCCTCTGTCATTGGAAAAAATAAACCTTGCTCTTTCAAATCCTATTCACAGAGGCACAACGCAAGCCCCTGTCGGCGTAAGTGTCACGACCCGCTGTGCTTGATAGGTGCTCCCCAGGGCTGTGTCCTGTCCCATCCACAGGCAGTTCCCGGTGTTAAGTGAAGCCAAGAGTAAAGCACAAGCACAATATAAGGGGAAGCCACAAGGATGGGATGTTCCAGGAGTTATGAAACACTAGGGAAGTTAGGAGTGGGACGCATGTATCTGAGAGAGGCTTTGGTGAGCAATTCAAGGGCTGAGTGTATTAAATGAAATTTGTCGTATCACTTATCCCATTGGTTTTCCTCTACCAGAGCGTGGCTTTCTGACTACTTCCACTCTTCCTTTTCTGTGCTAGACACGGGGCTGCGCTGCGGTGAAGGGCAGCCAAGCTCAGGCAAAGCTGAGAGTATCTCCTCTGGGTAAACCTCCCTCCCGCTGGCAGGTTTGCTGATGTCTTCTCGCTCCATAGGAAGCTGAGGAAGACATCAGGAAGACACAAGGAAGCTTGTGGGGGTACGGTAGCCTTGCTGTGCGGCCGGTACCCCAGGGAACCCTGCTGGCTGCACCACCCCCCAGGCTGCCTTCCAGGGGGCTAGCCCACCCAGGGGGCTGGAGAGTACAGTAGGGAATTAGGAGCCTTTTCACACTGATACTCACAAGGTAGAAAGCCAGTAACCGCTTCTTCCCCAAAGAGGAGAAGGAGGAGAGGGCAGGCTGTTTCTTGTACCACCTCACAGACAACCACCCCCCCCCGCTCCGTGTTATTCTCGCCACCGACCCCTTAGAGCCTCATTTGGCGAGGGGCTAAGAAGCGTGTCGGACCGCTGTCGTATAACTCGGTTGCACCACTCACTTTCTTCTACCTAGAGCTACTGTTCCCGGGCTTCCCACCTCTCCGTGTCTCACCTACAATAATCCCTATCATAAGCACCTCTGCAGAACCCCCCTCTGTACAACGCGGGGGGAAGCCCTGCCTGCTGCCGGCGGTAGAATGTCTCCATTGTGGCCCCGTGCAGGCGCTGTATATAATCTTTCTCTGCCAATATATGTCTTCAGGAGCTGCCCCCCTTCCCCCTCCCGAAAATAAAACGACTATTCTTTTCTGTTTTAAGTAGATTTCGTGCAATAAAAAACATTTTATTGCTTCCAGTAATTGGTATTTAATTTGCAGGCCTTTACAACTTGCAAAGAACAGACTGCTTTTGCCGGAGAGCTGGTATGTGTGTGCACTTTGTGGATTTTATTCCACTGGCACTTGCTTAGTTGACTGGTGTAAAACGATACAATTATGGTTTTGCAATCAGAAAGGCTGCAGATAAAGACCTGGAGAGACGTTATAAGGTCCTGGGTCCAATTTGAAGCAGCAGGCAAGACAATATAATTTTAGGGGGCGCTGCCAGCCTCAGACATCAAAACTTGACTCCTGTTAAGTGTTTTCCATTTTACTGTCAAAATATCAAAGGCTGTTATTTAAACCCGGAGTCTCTTAAAGTTGATTTTCTTTCTCTCTCCTTCTCCCCCACCTCTTTTTTCCCCCTGTAACTACCCTGACAAACGCGAGGCGAGGCGACCTGTGAAATGTTAGCCCCCTCGCTCCCCACCTCGCCGTGCAGGGGCATGGAAGCCCGCCGCAGCCCTTAATCCCTTTTTGGGGTGAAATCTCGCTCCGGCCGGCCTCATCCCTTCCGACGGCGGCCGGGCGGGGGCGGCGGGGACGGGAC
>VFFE01007231.1:515168-658980 GCA_008921705.1 Burhinus oedicnemus | reverse complement strand
GGTGGGGAGGAGAGAGGAAAGTACAAATACTGGTCTTGTCTACATCTAACAAGATAGCTATTTGTTGCCTTTATTACCAAGGCTCGTGTTGGTGGAAGGTTATCCTCTCAATAGTACCATTATTAAGCCTGCTTTTTATGTCTCATTTAGCAATCCATTACTAGTTTTGGCTTTTGCTGATATTTATCAAATCCAAATATTACCGTAGGACAAAAACTCATGCTGTAGATAAATTTTAGACACTTGTCTTCTTTTTTGTTTCTCCTTCAAGTTTTGATATTTTCTAGCAAACAAAATTTCTGGAATGTCAAAGTTGTGCCATTTCCCTTCTATTTATTACGTGAGAAGTAGTTATATTTTGGATTTGCTAGAGGTGATAAATGTTACCTGCCTTTTCTACCTCTCTATGAAAGCCCAGTACCTTTTTAAAGCAAGGCCAAAATATTAAGGTAGTGTTACTTGTTGCCGAGAAATACGGACAAAAATCTCAGGCACTATAACAATTTCTTATTGAAACAAAACGTTACCTAAGAAGTAAAACGTTATGCATGATGATGTATGAATTTCTGGCTAAAATAAGAGATATTTGGAGTGGTTCCAGCACTTCTAACATGCAGATCCGAAAAATAATAAACATTACTACAGAGATGCTTTAGGCTATAACAAGTAACCTGTTGTACTGGATACCCGCAGCCATCGAAGGAGAATTTGATACACAGTATTGAAGACTGAAGGCACAGAGCTTTCGACTGAGCGGGGACTGCTTGTAATCTGTACCTGTGATCTAATTATTGCCCTTTCAAGTCCTCTTTTGAGAGTTTAAGAAAGGCTTATGTGATTTTTTCAGTCCTGTGCTGGACTTTCGCACAGGAGTGATTTTCACCCTCAAACAATTCCATAGGATGAGCTCAGTTGAAGCTGTAGGTTTGGGATCTGAATTTTCTGAGACATCTTCTAAGTGAAGCTGTGAAGTGCTACTGAACTTACAGTGTTATGGGATGCACAGCATGCATCCATTTCATACTGGAAGGAATAACGCTTCCACCTCTGCTGTTTTACTAGGTACCAACACAGCAAAAATGCTTGTAGATTTCTCTCAGAAATTTTGCTACATGTAGCTTCTGTCTTGTATTCAAAAAATAGCGGTAATTTGAATACAGTTCCCTGCTAATATTGAAACAAGGCTGGTAGTGTAGCATACATCTTTCCAGAAGGAAAAAATCTTACAGTTTCTTCTGATTGCTTTCAACGGATGTCTCAAGGACAGCCTTGCCCTCTACCGCAGAAGGGAAGAAGGTGGCAAGATTTATCAGCTTAGCCTGTTTTGAAGGTGGTACCATAGATCAGTCTGGGGAAACGGGCAGGGTGTTGCTGTGCATCTAAGGCGCTTCATGCTGCTCTTGCATTTCATTTAGCATGAAAGGAAATGAAAAGGTGCACTGCTCAGAGGCTGTAGCCGAAACTGGTTCTGCTTTGCTTATTTCTCAAATGGGCCAATTGCACCACTGGTGGTATAAAAGCTTTGCCTTGTTTCAGATGATGCGTGTAGGTGGCCTCCTCTTCTTGTCATCCTTACGTCATTGGGAAGATATGAGGAGTCCTACCTGTGTTACCATGTACTGGACTGTACGCTTCACTAAGTGTAAAGTCTCTGTGGCTCCACTGACCATGTGGAGCTCCAGTGATCTATAGGAGTTGAGAATCTGGACCAAAGCATCTACTCCATCTCTGTTAATATGTAGTCTTTTTTTTTTTTTTTTCTTTAATTATTTTTCTTGAGGATGTTGACAATAAGATAGTCAAGGTCCTGAGGTGCTTATTAAAGTTTAAAAGTATTGTGATGGTTTTAGATTCTCAGGCATGTCAAGCCTCATTTATTGTCCACCTTCATTCAGCCTAATCTTTGTGTAATCTTTCATTTGAGAAGTGTGAGATTTCCAAGAGCATCAGAACAGCGGCTGCTGGGCAGAATTCGCTTGGAGGACACCTTCATTTAGCGTATGAAGTATATGTATAGTGCTAAAGAATCTTCCTCAAAAGTTTGGTCTGGTATTTGAAAAATAGCTTGAATGAATGCCAAATGAATAATGCTGTTTATAAACAACTCTATAAAAAAAAGTCTTTATGGATTACATGGGCCCCTTTATAACGGAAAAAATGGTCTCTGGTTTTTTTTGAACTGTCAAATAAGCTTAAGTACTTCATCCATTTGTATCAAAACAGCAAACTGACTCCATGGTTCATTTTTATTGACTTGGAAATGTGTGAAAGAAATTATACTGGAACTTTTTTTGCCTAGTAGGGTCATATAGATGTAGTGACATTTTGGTTTATATCATAATACGTAGCAGTTATATAATGTTTATTTGCAAAGCACTGTATAAATGTTTATTATTTAATCCTCACTCATTATGAAGTAGGTAAGAATTACTATCCCCATTTTTGTAGAAATTAAGGCATATAAATCAAGGGCCGGGTACCATCACCCATTGTCCGCACTGAGTATTATTACTTTTGTTTTTGTAACATAGCAGCACCCCCCAGATCATAATCTGACATGAACTTTGTGGTGCTAGACACCTTTCAAAACCATAAGTAGCAGAGGCCCTGCTCCAGGAAATTTAAACTCCATACCTGACTTCAGCGAAAGTCTTAAAGGGAACATTGAACGTGATTCAGAGCGGCAGAATGTGTCTGCGAGTTATTTCCACAGAACATGAAGCTACTGCTCATTCCTCTGACCCCGTACGTCAGTGGGAATTTGGTTTATGACTCAGTGGGGCCGAGTTGCGGCAGTGCTAAGGTGAGAACCAAAAATCTGAGTTCCCAGCAGCATGCACAAATTGCTAGAAAACCTTGATTTCCAACTTCCCCTACTATAAATTTTTCACACAAACCAAGTGTGCTAATGTCAATCCTTTGCATGCTCTATCTGCTATATCTTTTAGTCCTATGTTTGCCTATAAAATAATAATAAGATATGATTTTGAATTGACATAACATTGACACATTGGGACTGTTGACTTAAAGACAATAGACTTGTAGTCCTACAGAAATCCAGATTCTTAAGGCAAACCCAGGTTATGAATTTATTTTTTTTTTGGTGACAAAAAATACGCATGTTCTCTGCTTTTTTAAATGTGTTAGGCAAAATAAATTGTTTCTTTTTTTAAACAGATAATTTTAGGTTTTGGAGACATTATTACTTTGGAGGTGGCAGGCTTTTTCCCCCTTTGGTTTGAGGAAAATTTTCAAAGTATAGGAAAAATAGATTACACATTTTTCTTAGAAACGTGTTTATTTTTATAATATCGAATATCTAATGATCCAGGTGGTGTTCTTGTAATTGTTAATTGTACTCAACTCTATACAGTGCGCACAACCAATACGGTTGGAAATCTGTTGTGTTCCTGGTTAAAAAGGCTGGTTGAAGTGCCCCACTACTCATCTGTAAGCAGCCTACTAACCCCATTATGTTGTTTTTTTTCCCTGATGTGACGGAATTCCCATGGCTGACAAGTTTCCAAACAGCTGCGGCTAACATGGCAAGAGCTTGTCATTCGGCTGCTTGAAAATGTCTGTTGGTTGCAGTAAAATGTGGTAGGCCTGGAAAAGGCCTGATATTGCTCAGAAACAAACAAAAAAGAAATGCTGTGTGCTACGGAGTGTGCTCTCCTCTCCCTAAGAGAAGAACAGAGCCTTCTGCTTTTTGTGAAATTGCATCTCTAAGCCACATGTTTAAAAGGTGCGACATAGGTCCCATCAGTGTAACCCAGTGGCTAATATTATATTGGTTATTTTTGTTAGTTGGCCTTTCTAGCCAGGTCAGTGGAAGGCCATAGGCTTCGGTGTTTGAGGCATTCTTCAAAAGGGGTATGATAGCAGATATCCCTCAAATTTTGTTTGTCTGCTAGACAGATTTGATGCTAAAAGTTGGTGCCTAATTTTAGTAAATCAGCCTAGAAACTTGCTGATTTCCTATAAATAATTGAAACTTGATGCAGTTCATACACCTTATATTGAAAATTGATATTTAACTAAAATCAGTTGAAGAATGTAGAAAATATCAGATTTTGAAGCTGAAGATATTTATTGAAAGGCAATACTTTCATGAATCTAGGCTTATGGTATGTATTAATTACATCAGACAGGCAAATATCTCTGTTTCTTTGTATTAATGTATGTGGATGTTTTATTTATTTTTTTGTTTGAAAATTTCTAAATGTGTATTATTTTAATTATGTTGAGTGTAAATTTGACAATGCTTTGCATTTATTTTTATATTTTTTAAACCTGTTGCTTTTGCAAAACTATGAGCAGCCAGTATGATCTGCAGTACCATTGCATTGTTTTGGTTATGTACACATAGTGTGTCTGAGTTTACAGACATTTCAGGGATTGCTAAAATGAAAAAAAAAAAAAAAAATCTCCAAAACCAACTCGTCTTAAAAGTTTGTACCCCTTTGTTATTGTGGAAGAGAAAAACAAACAAGCAAACAACTTTTTTTTTTAGGTTTCGGTTATGCCAGCATGCTCCTACATGAATTCACCAGACATATTGAGTTCCAGTTTCAGAGTGTATTATGTTGAATCACATGATATGAATGTACATCTTGTAAAAGTGAGATATGAATAAACTTATAAATATTTGTAATCATGTGTTAACGGATACCCAAAATAACTACTACCAAAGGGACTATTAATAATAAGGCATTTCCCCCTGTTAAAACAGAGCTTTTTCTTGTGTGTTTAACGCTTTTTCTTTTTTAAGTGCTTTACTCACTTTCTTCCTGCAAGGAATGAACGCAATGTATCTACTCTGTAGTCATTCTACTTACAGATCTCTCACTGGCTTCTGTGTAAGTTTTACAAAGCAAGTTACAGCTTAGTGATGACTAATCAGAAGCTACTTTTGCATCCCATCTACCAGCATGATTTTTTTCTTTGGTATCCTACTTTTTCTTTAAAGGTTTGATAATTTTTCCTTCATGTCAGGAGGAATAAAGGAGTCTTCGTAGTGGAGCCTTCTAGAGATTGTATTTGATGGCTCCAGTCCCTTGTCTGTTCAAATCAATAGGAGAGGCACTAGATCAGGCTTATTTTTCAGGTGATTAAGGAGTTTTTTCCATGTCCTTGATTGATGTAATTTTCTCCTATAGTTTTATTCTTCCTAGTAGTAATCCAGCATTCTGATGTTGAAAAAGATACCCAAGGAACCCTCTTGTTCCCGTGCACCGTGTTTTTTCATCAGCAGTGCCAAAGCAAACTGGCTTAGTGGAAATCTTTCTGTTAGGTTACAGTCTGTGGATTAGGTTCTAAACTTCTGAACTAGTCACAAGAGTTGTTAGGTTAGACTTGTCTTGTTTGAAGGCCAGTTTGTCTGACACATATGTTGCATTTAAACTTAATCAAGATGGGTAGTTCCGTATCCCAGCCCTTCCCCAAATCCTGCCGGCATGTCTTTATTCTTGTCTGCAGCTGGCAGAGTTGAAGTCAGAGCCTGTACATAGCTCTTCTAACCTTGCATTTTCTGCAAGTATTTGTGTCTATTGGAGCTCTGACCTGGAACATAGCTGGAAAGCAGTTGGTACAATATTCCCACATCATGATTACTGTTTCTCTCTAAGCCAACACCACAAACTGACATCCTGTTTTTCCTGTCATTAACTATGTAAGAGACAGGCTATTATAAGAAAATTAATCCTTCCTTTCTGTCTCTTAAAGATATGTGGGCAGTGAATGGTTGTCAGTAGCATGTACTGTAAGAGCAATCAGAAAAAATATAAAGTGATAACAGCGTGTGCTGAAAGATTAGCTTCACCAGAAGACTGTCTAATAGAGATCTATGTATAAATATGTTTTAACACTCTTACTTTTTGTCTAGTCATATTCAGTTCAGATGTAGAAAAGAGAGATAAGTTCTTTTAGCAATTTGGTTGTTAGGAAGAGATTTTTTTTTCCCTTTTCATTTTTGTTAATTAGCATGTTTTTCCAATGGCTACTTGTTCTATTGCTCTCTGAAACCATTGACAGTTCTGAGGAAGGTTTCCTCTCTCTTATCTTTGGGTATATTTTTCTTCTTTTTGTATGAAATTTATTTTTATTTCAAAAAAATTATACTTTGACCCTATTGCCATCAGCATTTTTGCGTACTGTCTCTAGTTCTCTCTGTAGGATCTGAATTGAATTGGCTAAGAATAAACACAGTAACAAAATAAATTCCTTACGAATTTTCAGTAAAATTTTCCTTTCTTGAGTAGCTTCTCTCTTAGACTATTATTTTTTGAGCTGCAAACGTCTGAAAAGAAAATTATGAGGAGCTACGCAGGAAACAGGACAGAGTATCTGCTGGCATGAATACCCATGAGCTGTGGAAATTTTACCAATATGTGTGGTTCAGTCCTATATTGCTTGCATATCCAAAACTCCAGTTAAAGTTAGAGAAATCTGTATACTCAAGTCTGCAGAAGCAACCAGAGAAAACCAGATCTACATTCAAAGACCGCATGTAAATGACTGGAGATTGGACGACAGAATAAAAGGAAATGTATGTAATTTCATTTCCCTGAGTCAAATACTCAGACTTCATTACCAATATGATTAAGGGTAATGATCCTACTCTTACATTTAATTGCTGGTTTATAATTGCTACCAAGAGGCTATAAAAATACAGGGTCAGAAAGCTGGTTCCAAAAAAGTGTCTTAATGCCTCACTCTAAAGTTAGACTTCAGAGGAATTTAAGCACTTAGTTCCAAAACCTTAACACAGGACTCTTGGCTGCTTCTCAAACTCGACTGAAGCCTGAGGGCTGCAGGTCCTCTAGTTCCACACATTGAATTTCTCCATGAACCTCATGTTCTACTTTTGTGTGCGCCTGGCACCTGACAGATCTCTGTGGCTGGGAGGCTTGCTCCCTATTTAGCCTGATTGAGTTACAGAAACTGGGCCTCTGTTTCATCTTGCTTAACTTCAGATGTTTGCAGTTCAGACGTCTACATCAGAATTTGTCAGTGGAAGCAAGCAGACAAGTTTAGCAAATAGACCTCTGGTGAGTATATTAAGGCTGTGCCTTAGAAGCAGACTAGCTCAGATGTAGCCACCTTCTCTGTAGACATCTCTCTTTGGACAGATATGTCCATTTCCGTAGCAGGTATCTTCCACATGCTTCCTTCGTGTCCTGCACTGCACAAATGACAACGGTTCCACCACTTTGTTTTCCTTTTCAGAGGAGATTTCCTTTTACACAATGACTCAGTGGCTAGTAGACTCACACAGGACTCTACAATTTGGGTTTTCCTGGTTTCCTTCATCTGAATAAACGTGGTAGCTGAAAAGGTAGAGATCTTGGTTCTGGAGAAACACTTTACAGAACACGCTAGACATGGATCTCTTGGGAATGAGTTGACGGTAGCTGATGCCACTCTGATGGCATAGCAGGCAAAAGACCTTTCTGCTATGATTTCTGTTCTAACTGGTTTGCCTACCGTGTTTTCTGATATTATAGTCAACTAAAGTGCAAATTTTTTTCCTACAGATTCTTGGGAAAAAGAATCATCTTGTCATTTTCCCTAGGTGGGGCTCAATACAATAATATTTGAATATTTTCTAAATATATCAGCTTTGCACAGCAAAGTTCCTAGATTTCATCGAGTTTCCAATTTTCCTCTCTTCCTGGTTGCAAAAAAACCTCTTGAGAGGAGGGGTATAAATGTACGTATACACATAAACGTTAATAAACCAATCCCTCAAAACTTGACAGAATTTGTATTGCCACATACATAGCCTTGGGGTCTTTAATGAAGCAATCTCATATGGTTCCATCTTATGTTATCATGTACATTCTTACCACAGGACCTCTGTCTCAGTTGCTGCGTGAGGTAAACTCTACTCAAGGAATGAATCGGGACTGTGAAGAGAATGAAGCCGTTTTCTAGGAGTATTCCTCACTTGCATGAGATACCGGTAGGTGTCTGTATGTAGGCAATGAGGGAAAACACTGTAAAAAGTGTAAGTTTGGCTTTGCCATTAGCAAAGTTAATGATCATGTAGGAAAAGTAGATCTAGCCTGCTACAGACTTTCAAGCTGATACGTTGAAGACAGTAAGACATTTGAAAACTGTAAGACATTTGCAGGATATCACTGAATGTGTGCTTTCTGTTTTCTGGGGGTTAAAGTCACAAGACCGGGAGTGTAATGTACAGAAATGCTCAGTGTTGACTGTCTCAACTTTAATTAACACAAGCTATGTAGGTTTGGGACTTTGAGGAAGTGGGCAAAATTATGTAGTGGTGTAGATTTATGCAATATACCACTGACTTAGTTTTACATTAGGCAGGTCACGGTGTCTTTCTGCTTCAGTCTATAAAATGGGTTTAACGACACTCTCCTAATGTGTACATAGAAATGACACTCTTCTAGTGTGTACGTAGGGGAACTGTGACCATAAATTCATTAATCTTTATAGTACACTGATGTACTAGATTTGCGAGCATCAGCACAAAACCCATGAGGCAACAAGTAACTCTGTATTCAATGCAATGTTCAGAGGATGTGCAGTAAATAAAGCATGAGGATAAAGAGAAATATTGAGCAGCTGCTGTATTCACTGAACACTGTGCACTGAATAAAGCTGGGGTCCTGTGGAAAAAAAAAAAGGCTTATCGTATAATTAAAGAATGTATCATAATGTGTATACACACGGGAGTAGAATTCGATTGCACAGTAAATGTCAGTAATGGTGCTTCCTGACTTTTGGGTGTTTAATGAATTAATGAACGCTTATTTTTTTTCAGCTTTAAGAATCTTTTTCTTCAACATTTGCATATGCAATTGTCTATAGTTATCTTTTTTCGAATTAAAAATAAAAAGCCAGATTGCATACACTGTAGAACCATTAGGACAGAGACACTGGACTCTCTGCTGAAGTCTAGAGATCACTTGATCCACAAAAGAGCCTATGCTAATAGGAAGAGAATAATGATTACAGTGTCTCAAGCTTACATAAGTCTTGAGCAAATGAACCATCTGAAGGGGTGTAGAATTTACTGACACAAAACATACAGGAGACTCCATTTTATGGGCATTGGAGCCCTCTGATATGAGGGATGGTTGAAGGAAGATGGTTTAAGGCCTCTTCTGATATGAGATCAGTAAGAGGTAGGTTCTCAGCTTACATAAGTTTTCAGCGCTGTGTGAATCTCTGCTTAATAGTAAAGGATATGAAAGGCTCACAGATATTAACTGTGGCCAACAGACTGTGCATTCACCTTAGGCAAAATGATTATTTTGACTTGGGAAAAACAGTCCCAGTCCCCTTTTGTTTTCATCCCATCCAGATGCATCCCAGTGCGCCCCATATATTGTGAAGTGTGCTCCATCATCACTTGTGATCTGGTGCTAGTGCTGCTGGATATGCAATTGTTCAGAATGTAGAAAGCTCTAAGCTGCAAGCAGAAGCTAAGCTAGCTCAAAGCAAGAGGAACAGCTGGGAAATGCAGAAGCTGGTCAAATTTGAAGTGATTTCGTTAGGAGATGCACAAGCTCTAACCTGGCATTGGGGGTGAGGTGAATGAATGTTTTACCATTGGTTGACAAATAAGGTCTTTCTTCAAGGGCTAATTTAATTTAGTTTATACCATGTTTGTCACGGACTATGAGCATGTATATGGATATTTGTGGATGAACTGACTTTTATGTGTATCTGAGCCCTAGGACTATTGATCACAACAAAAAGTTTGCAGAAGGTGCCAGGCATTATTAATATAGAGGGATTGCTACTGCTCCTCCTGTAGTTACTAACTTTGCTACAAAGGAAAAGCTTTTGATAAAATATTGAGCCACTTCTCAGTGTGGTAGAATTAGAATAAAGTCTGATTTTCTGGGAATGTTTATTTCTGGGCCTCATGTACCTTTTTTTGAGACTTGCACTGGTACAGGGGCACATACCTTTTGTTGGCCAGTGATTGGCAGAGATAGGTTTGCTAGCATAAATAGATTCTTCTGGCTTTGGAAAGTCCTGGCTGGGGTTGCCATGAACTGGGAGCCAGGGCTTGAAATAGGGTGCCGTGCTCATGGGAACCCTTCTGCTTATCAGAGAAGAACATGCTTCACATATCAGGGCCTTAGAATTGTTTGTCCCTTCATCCTTGTTGCTAAAGAATTGGGTATGGAGCATTTGGAAATGCTTCATTTGGAAATGTAGGATGTCTAGGCTTTGAACAGTGTCTGATACCTTTTCTTTGAGAAGGGGTCAGCATTTTATTCATGGAGAAGCAAAAGAAAGAGATGATTTTTTTTACCATGAATTCTCTTCCTGAGTAAATGATACACTAGATGATACTGTGAGGTCTGGAGTAATTTTGATTAGCAACAATAGGGAAGAATAAGGGAGAAGAAGGAGCTGGTGAGTTCAAATCACTTATATCCTTTAAATATTCAGTTCTTTATCAAAACTATATGCTTCTCAAGAACTGAGAAAATCAGATTCTCAGACCCATTAATGTAAATGTCTCTTCCTGGGTGTCGTTCACTTTACCTTGGACCCTATAACTTTTGCTGTTGGAGAAAGGTATAGCTTTTCTTAGTGAGTGACAGTTTCTCTTGCTTTAATTTATCTGTTTTCTTAGTTACTTGGTGTTCCTTTATTCCTGTTATCCGGATGCTTGCTCTATCTAGTCTTGCTTGGTAACTGTAATCCGTATACTGATCTCTCTATAAATAGGCTAAAACCAGATTGCATAAGTTTTTGCAGAATTTTGTGAAAAATGGTGATAGAGGTCCCTCACTGCCAGACCAATGCTGAATTTTGAAAGAGTAACTGCCATACTGTTATCATGCACCACAGCACAGCCAGGCCACAAGCTAGTAGCTAGTCTAATCTCAGCCTTTCACTTGCATTGTAATCTATGAAGTTGATAGCACCTAGCAAGTTGTATCTTTTTGATCTAAGTGTCTTTATGCTTACATGAAGGAAGAGTAGTGCTAGCTAGGATCTGTAAACTGTCATAGAATATCATAATATATTGCAAATAGAGCTACATCTTATGTTGACTCAGATGTTGGATTATCGTGATGGTAGCCACCATTCTGTGCTAAACAGTGACTGCTGGTTTGTTTTCTGGTGATATTGAACAGGCTTGTTTCAGTATTTAAAGCCTCGAGTGGTTCAGGACTTATCTACATAAAGGACCACGTCTCTCTTGATGTTTGTATTGGTCAGCAAAGAATGATTACTTTAAAGACCTTCCAGTATATAAAGGAGGCTGCTGTCAAGGTATTCCCTTTGGGATCTACTTCCTGAAGTGGTCCAAAATAGTTCCAATCCTTTGTCCCTTAAGGTATGCTGCAAGGCGCATCTGTCTACCTAGGCTCTTGGGGATTGATATGGCCTACTTTTGCTCTGTGTTGATTATGCTTTGAGGAAGGGTTCTTAAAAAAAACCCAAACCCAAACATTTAGAATACCCACACATTTTTTAGAACACCATGAGGGCTGAATACTGCTTGCATACTTCAGTGTGGTTCTGCTGGAGGTGCAGGACAACTGCTGATTTATATCCTCTACACTCCTGGCCCTTTTTTTGTGTCTGAGTTACAAGCATCTGTTGGTATCTTTGTCTGCCTCCCTGACCTTAGCTGGAAGTGGACCTGGATGCTCACTTGTATGTGCATTTGTCGTGTCTTTTCTAGGGTGTCATTTTAGTTCGGCCTCTACTCACCTGCTTTGCATGGGTAATAGTTGACAGAGAAGCAACCTCTGGAAATGTAGTTTCCTCCCTACTGCCGGAAGTATACGTTTTCTTTGCAATAGTGTGTTTCCTTCAGGACTGCTGCATGAGGCTACCTTAGCATGGACATGACAAGACTGACCCCCATGCACAGTCTCCTAAGTTCCTTGAACTGTTATTTTTGGAAATCATATACGAGACATTTGAAAATTACACAAACTCTCTGTGCTGCAGGAGGATAAGGTTAAAAAGGGCTGCCCGATTCGTCAAATAAAATTATCCCAAATTCTACCCAGCCATGGAATAGGTGGTTCTTTTCCAAGGCTCCAGAGATCACAGGGCTAGAACCCAAGAGGTATGGCAAGCACGCTGTGCGGAACTCAGTTTTTTTAAACCTTTCCCCATCTCCTGCATCTAATTAGTTAAACTCTTCTTCCTCGTGCTTCATACATTGTCAGGAGTTCCAGAAAGGTCACTCCTTTAAACGTTGTATATGTACACGTCATGTTGTGTTTATAAACTTTGAGAATTGCCATCTTTCATGTCACTTAAATGTCTGCTTTTTGAGGTAAGATAGGTTTTTATCTTTAATAAGATTATTATTTAAATGGACTGTTGTACTTACAGTACGTATGATTGGAAAAGATGGCATAGTTTAGCTTTTTGTATGCGGACATAGGAATGAGAAAGAAGTAATGTTTATTTCAGAAACTAACTGTAGCTATGGCAACAGATGCATGCTGTATTTCATCTGGGAAACACAAGCAGCCATGTTAGAAAACAAGAGGTTATCTCAATAATGGCTTTTCAATAATTCATCGCACGAATTTTACAAGTCAAGTTAAGAAGTACTGCCATAGTTGAACTAATGACTATTCAGTTAATTTTGGTACTCAACAGTGATTATTCCTGCAATTAAATACTCTTCTCAGGTTATGGTTAAAAAACTGCCTGAGAAATACTTCCCAGAGAGCTACTAACAAAAACAAAGTTTGACATTTGTCAAGAGGAAATAGGATTTAAAGTTTTTATAGCTGTCTTTGTTACTGTTTTATATCCATGGTATCTCTAGCAGGGTAACAAAGATTTCTAACTACATGTCCACAGGCAGAATGGGTTACAGCTGAATATTTATTTAACTAGTACTTAAATGCTTACCTAATTCATAAACATTTGTGTTAAGGGTATGTGGTTCCTACAGGCACATTAGTGGAGTTTCTAATTTAGATTGTTTCTTGTTAATAATTCAAAACAGTGCCATATTTCCAAAGCCTTAGGTGTTGTCCCTGGCTGCTGCTTTACTTGTACCATATCTATCTGAAGCTGCAAGTCTCTTTACCCTCTTGCAATATCAACGGCTTCCCAAACTGCAGTAAGAAACACGAGAAAGCACTTTGTATCTTTGTTTATAGTAGTTATGGAGAGCCCAGGCTGTGTGCTAATGATCTCAATAGTGACTAATGAGTATAGAAGATTTCAAGCAAGAAGATGTTGAAAGAGACTAAATAGCAGAAGCAAGAGAGAAAGAAATTCTTTGAACGTTAAATCAGACCACCAGCATTAAAACCTGATAGCAGCAGCCTGGAATTTTCAGGTGAAATTCACACCCATCCAGAGGATCGGTATAGGATATACACATCAATTCACTCTTTTAAACATTATTTTAATAGGTGCTAATTTTCAAATCAGCAATTAGAGAGAATTAGGAATTAAAAGGAGGGATAGGTTCTGTACCGTTTCACTGTGAAGGGGTTAATTTTATCATTAAAGAAGCATGTGTAAAGTGAGTACAGATCTGGCTCAGATACACACTTTGGCAGCAATTCCAGAGCTAAATCCTCGACTGGCTACTTTCTTTGTACATGTGCAATTTATGATATGTAACCCAAAATTTACATACAAAATTGGTCTGTGCAGATCTGGGCAGGTTGCACTAGAGCTCCTGAGTGGCTACTCTAGATTAGCGATCCTTCCTCTTCGTCATCCTCTCTGGAAAATGGAATTCCATTTTATATGCTGGACTTTCTTCACAGTGAGTGTGGTGGAATGAGGCTTTTCTTCTTTACATATGTGCCCAGACAGTCTGTGAAGACCTGAAGGCACTAGGAATGTGATTTCTCACCTTATGAAGGATTACACAAAACTGATTCTTCAAGCACCTTGTCCCCAGTGAGTCTGTTATAATAAAGAGTGTTTTCATTCTGAAGAGATTCACCATTGTTGGGGAAGAAGTTAATATATTCAGTTTTTCTGAAGACATAATTTTACCTCTTTCACTCCAAAACCCCTGAGCTAAATATTTGTTTATGTTTGTGAGCGTGGTGTGTTTTTCTGTGATGCTGGTAGGGCAGATTTAGATTTTGTTAAAATGTTTTGTTATGACAGAAAATTACATTTATATTTTAAATTTACTATTTCAAAAATAAACACTACAGACAAAATTTTCCATCCTGACCTACACAGCAGCTCTCAACTCCAATAGTCTGTTCTTCCTGCATGAGGGGAACTCCCATTGATGTGTGGATCTGAGAGGAGAATTTTGCCCTAAGGGCTCAATTTTGCTCTGAGATTGACATATGCATATCATCAAAAATAGAATAATCTATGCATTTGAGGAGCTATCAGCAGCTCCCGTGCAATACTGTTGCTCTTGGAGATTTCTGACATCCTACTAAAATGCGTGATAGGCTGAGGGGTATCCTAGGTCTAACGTTTGTGCTAACGACACCTCCCCCCAAACAGATAAGGTTGAACCAAAAGGGTGATCTTTCTTTGTTATTGTAATTATTCAAGTTATGACATCTCAGGCAAATTTAACAAATGCTTTTTATCTTCTATGACTTCCTTGAGTAGCTCTTACTCTAGGGCTTCCTCAGACACATACTCAGTCAGGAGCTGTCTGGTTGCATGTGATTTTTTACATCCTTTGACATTCTCTGACAGCCATCTACAAAATATGGCATTTGTGACTCTTTCCTCTAAGAGTGGGTTGCACTGGTCATAAGAATTATAGTTTCATTGGGGGTGGAATAGTACTTCAGTGCCTTCTTGCTCCTTGGTGTTTGTAAATCTAGAAAAAGTTATTTGAGGAGCAAAAATCATCACCTTTTATTCTTGCACAGCAAGCCTCTTTGGTCTTTCTTTCCACCTGTTTTCCTCCAGGTTTTCCTGCTGGCCTGAATAATATGACCACTTACCTCCAGTGAGCCCAAGTTTGGACAGAAATCATCAGTAATTCTCATTGATTTCCCCCACCGCTTCTGATCCCACCCTTCCTTTACTGTTTGTGCTGGTGGTGAAGTTCTGCTCATTTCAGCTACAATTTGTTTCAGGTAACTTCAGCCATGTAACAAGCAAATTCTCAGTCCAAAGTAAGGTCTCTTGATGCAGTATAGCAGGGGATGGGTGCCATGAGCCACTGCTGGATGGGACTGGATTAGGTTAATAGGTGGGGCTCAAGGGGCAGTCTTTCGGTGCTTGCTTTCCACCACTTTTTCCAGCTGTCCCTATGCCAGTGACACGGCAACACCTTGTAGCCTGGCAGCACCTCTTGAACCACTTGTTAGGTGCACGATGCTCAAAACTCTTAAAGCTGACTGCCTTTTACTTAAAATAGACCTTTATTACAGGAGAAATTTTCAAAGACTGTCCGAAAGGGCATAAAATTAACTCTCTGCATTGTACTAACAATATCTGTGTCAGCAGTTAGGAGACAGTGTTATATCACAATAAGCTTTCATTCTGTTTTTTAACTCCACCAATGCTATGATCTGCCCCCCTGTTGGAGGTTGCAACAAAAAAAGAAAAGGAAAGGAAAGAGATTCCTTTTCTTGCTATACAGCAGGAAGAATGGAGGGAAGCCTTTTTTCCCTTTGCTGTGGTACAAAAGGAACACTTTCTCACTGAAATTGGCAGGAATAGCAGAACCTCCTTTTCCTCTGGAGGGAGGAGAGCCATTTCTTCTAGAGGAAGACACCAGAGAGCAGTTCCCGGCACTGCCTGCTGGGTCCCCTGCACTATCCCTACCTCACACAGTTCCTCTGAGGATGTCAAAAGGGTTCTTCAGAGCAATTGGTTAAGACGCCTTTAGAATAAATGGGATGGTTTGTAGCTCCAAGGAACTGTGCTAATATGAATATTCCATTAGTTCTTTAACAAAGGTCAAATGACCACAGTTTGGGAAAGCTGATTTGCGTAAAAACAGCATACTTCAGCCTCAGGGATTGGTTACAGCTTGGAGTGGAATACAGCTTGACCTCCATGTGGGTGTTGACAATGTATGTTTCTGTGTTAGCTCAGTGCCCAAAACTCCCACTAAAGGAGATGGAGGTCTGGTTAATTCAGTCAATGGAGTCTAGAGCAGATACTTAGGGACTGACTTGTTTACAGAGGGGAAATGTTCTCGGTTACCCAAGACCTCCAAGTAAGGCCGTCAGTTTTGATGTAATACATATGAAGGACCTTCTGGAGAGGCAGCTGGCACCTCACAGGGTACCCTAGAACATCTGAAATGGCAGCTGATTGAGCCCCGGATCTCCCCATTTATATACTGACACCTCATTCTTTTGTAGACATCTATATTGTTAGCACCTAAGTTTAGGTATCCGAATCTTGAACGAAATCTCCACTTCAGAGTCACTGTGCCATGACTAATTTCTGGAATTTGGTCATGTTGACTATGAAATATGATAGAGGATTAGTCAAACAAATTTAGTGGTATTCCTTCTGATTTTGTAGAGACTTTAATAAATACTACAAAAAGCTTATCTTGTGGATATTTGTTCTTGTTTGGACATTTATATTAGTCTGTGTTTTTGGAAAAATTCTCTTTTTACAAGTATGAATATTTGCATTCAACGCACTAAAGTGATTCCAAATGTCGTGAAAATATACTTCCAGCTGTTATTTGCATCTGTGTGCAGGGGACCTGTTTTCTCACTGTGTCACTTGCCTCTCCGCACAACTGTTGGAGTGATTCTTAGTTGCTGCTTGGAGCTACAACATACCTTCTCCACATTCTCACTTTTGCTAAAGGTAAACTTGAGCCAGAAACTACTACTCCAAACCTTTTCACTTCAAAATGCTTCACAAAAATTTGAAACTAATCACAACAATATCCTTCAGCAGAAAATATAACACATTTTACAGGTGGGGAAACCGAGAGAGCGAGATAAAATAGCATCCCGAGAGAGCACATGAAATCCTCAATCTGCTTCAGGCCACTAAGCATGCTGCCAGGCAATATGGAAATGTATAAGAGCTATAAAGCAATTTTTAGGGTTCTCAAAATCTGTGACTATCAGAGGTAACTCTTACAGTCTGCCCACTGTGGGTATGGTTGGTGACGCAGCTACAGAAAGCTCCCATGTTGTACCAGTGGACAGGTGTGATGGTAGGGTGCTGATAAAACACTGGCTGATTGTCACGCCCTTCACATCAACCTCCTACGATGAAAAGCATATGTCTGAAGGTCATACACAAAGCATTGATTTTTGGAAATAATACCTCAAGATCAACAGATCAACGTATGTGTGGCTGAAACATGATTTGATTCCTGGAAATGGCATAAATGCCAAACTGCAATTGTTTATGTAGAAGAGATGCCTTTACTCTTTCACGCTGGTAGATGTAACCCTCTGATGGTGGAAATCCCACCTCCTCAAGTTGATGAGGCCAGTAATGAAGCATCTGTTGTGCTCCTGGTAGACACAACAAAATATTGGTAGTAGAAAGAAAAGTCCATTACGAAAATATTTTTTGCCTTTATAGGAATTCACTTTATATAAGAAAGAAAAAAAACACATTAAAGCATAAATTAGAATCTCTGAAGCAGCAGAAACCCACACTGAGAAAATCCAGCAGGCTGAGAAAAAACCCTAAAGCAAAATAAAACACAAAAATCCAGTCTTTCCTTACAATTTATGCGATGCAGCTGAGTGCATCTGTAGTGGGCACTCCAGAAATCACTTTTCATTAAATCATACTTTTCCTGCCTTTAGTTTTTTCCATATGCCATAAAACAATATTGCTTTGCTGTCCTGGTCAGATGAGCCAAGTAGTTTCTCCTAGTGGCAGATGAGACTGCAGGCTGCATCCTGTTTCCCATCATAACAGGATCCACTGTACAGAAGCACTGGAGCTGGCACTGCTTGGTAATATTGGCTTTACTACACAAGGGTAACAGGCTGATGCTTCCCAGAATTGTTGGGCTGGCTAAGGCTGTGCAAAACCTCTACATATGCCTCAGGTAAAACCTTACATGCTTCAGAGGGGTCTAGGAAAGAAAGTGAGTGAGGGCAGACTACCATGATCAGAAAAATGCCTATTGCTTATAAGCATCTTGTCACTTGAGGACCATTCCCTGTTCACTTACAAAGGATCGTGAAGGCTATTGAGCTGGGTATCCCTTTCATAAAGCCGGGGCTCAGCTGGGGCTTTCTGAAGCACTTGTGGACTGGAGCAGAGTCTTAGACTGTCAGCTACTGAAGTCTCTTTTTCCAGGTCAGATTGCCAGCTGCAGACCATCAACATGTTTACTAACAAAACCTGTTGCCTTGCATCCTGCTTTAGGGCTGGATTTTGGCTCTCTACTGACTGGGCTATGAATGTGACGTGACTCAAGAAGAGACAATTTAGCCAATGGAAGCAAAAATCCATCTGTGGTCCTCAGGTCCGCCATATGTTTCTCTCTCATTCTGGCACACGGGGTGGCCTATGGCCTCAGCCTCATTAGGACAAACTTTACTTCCCTTCCTGGAGCTAACACTTCTGATCACAATGTTCAGAAAAAATACCCTGAAGGCAGAACAGAGACCTAAGACTAATTTTTCTGGCATTGTTTCAGGACTGGAAGACTGTTAATCTTTCCTTATTATGTCATATATTTTGAATTTTAACATATCCTGATCTGAGAGCAAAAGAAACAGCTTTTCCCTCCTGATAGAAATTCTGCTTTCCAAACCTTAAAGATAATAAAGCTTGCAATGCTGATGTCCATTTATCTTGTTTCCAACATTAGAAAGCGTAATTCTATTTCTTCTTTCAGATCTCTTTTCAGTAAGCTTTTTTTCCACTATCCCTTCTCTTTCGCTGTCTCCTTTACCCTCTCTCTTGGGGCTCAGCCTTGTCAGTGTTCTAGTTCATTCACATTTCGCATTGCTGGTCAAGGTAATGTGCTTAGGATTATGAAATGTTGATGGATGGCCAAATGAAGTTGTAATGCCATAGACCTCCTAATCTATTGTATTTAATTAGAAATTTCTCAGGAACTCTCAATCTTTTAAATTCTTTCTTGAATGAAAGCTATAGGGAGATGCAGTATCCTGTTTTCTGTAAGAACACCAGGAAGGATAGTGGAAAGCGCTTGGTGTAGATCATAACCAGCCCCACGAATTCAGGCGCATCTGAGGGAGGGTTGTTCAGTGAGCTAAGGCCTGTGCTGCACAGGCAGTGGTCTCTGTATGTGAGTTCGATCACGGGACTTTTGGCTAGTCAGTGTGGTCTATATATCACAATTACCAACTTTGACAGTCAGTAATAATTTGTAACCTTTAGGTATTTTTAGAAGAATGGACCCCAAAACTGTGCTGTTGAGGATATTGCATTATGGAAAGAGAAGGATCAGATGACACAGTGTCATTATTTCTAAAATTGCTAAACTGTCATTCTCCTCTAAAGCTAGTAATAAGAATGGAAACCGTATGATTCCCCCACCGGAGTATATACAGGGCTTTCCATACCATGTAGCTCGACATCTACTCTTTCAAAAATTCTTTTAAAGCCAAACTCTGAGAAATCTTTCAGAGTGAAAGCAACTAACAAAACTCTAAACTTTTTAGAAGCTCCAAACTTTTCAGAAGCTTTCCTGATAATCAAGAAATGAACACAAATTATCTTTGTATTTGAACTGCTTATAGTAGATTAGAAAATCTCTGTAGTAATCTTGTTTTCACTCAGTCACATTTTCTTTAAAATGGTCCATTGGCAGTAAAAATGATCATGTGTCATCTCAGTTTAATGACAAATGTGTTTTGAAAAGAAAACTGACTTTTGGAAGATTTGTTGAGTCATTTTGCAGTTGTGCACGTGTGACCAGCCAGTAAACTTTTCAAGTTAAAAAAAAAAAAAATTGCCAGCAAGTTTTTATGACCTGAAATGGTGCTAAATATATGGCTGTGTCTTCAGCCAGTGTAACCACAATGTAACTTGAATGATGTCGGTAAAACCACTCTCTTTTGGTTTTGTTAAGGACACAGTGACCTATGCAGGTCCAACTTGAAACAATCAGCTTTCCCTCTGACTCAGGAGAATCTTGCCAAATTCAAAAGGGAAAAAACATTAATATTTGTAAGCTGTGAGGGTTTAAAGTGATGGATTTGCTCAGGGTTGGGAGGAACAATTTAATCTGACTCCTTGTTTTGGATTAAGAAAAGTGCTTCCAGAGCCCTGAATCTGAGTGGAGGTTGGCCTCGCATTGGTCTGTAATAGCAGCACTTCTCTTGGAATCTGTAGCTCTGCAGGGATTATGAGAACATGGAATTTGGAGAAGGAAAGTTTGGCTATGTCAGATAGTTTATTCCCCTGCAAGTGTTTAATATTCCATAAACAGACAATAGACCATCCCTTATGTGTAAATCCTACCAAATTTACACAGTGAGGAGTGCAAAACTGTAGCAGCAGTTATTTAAAAAGCATATGAAGTGTGAACACAGACGATGAAAACTTTTCTATAAATTCTTGCACTGTCCTATAGCACGTTGCTGCTGGATTGTAAGGATTTTAGTCAAAACCAGGTGTCATGAGAACCTGGAAAAAATGATTATGATATTAATTTACTGGATCTTTCCATGAAGATGTTATTATCACGGTCGGATTCAGCTTTGGCTTGTTAAGTGCCTTAACAAAATCTGAGAGTACATCCTACATCTTGGCAGGAGCTTATGAGCTGATGATGCATCTTTCTCAGCTATTATATAGAGACAGCTTTGTTTATGTGATCAGGAGACAAAGAGACAACAATTTGCAACATTACTCATTGGGTCAGCTCTTGCAGCAGCCTCAAGACCTTTTATGAATTTGCCGGTGTGCCTCTGTATGATGTTCATATGGAAGTTCTTTCATTATCACCTGGCATATCACTGAGGTGTACAACACATTCAAACTCTGCCTTTCAGCAAAAAAAGCAAGACAAGAAGTAACTTTGAGTAATTTTCCTTTTTTTTCTTTCTCCTGGCTCTGCTTAAAGCTGCGTTTTGTTAGGTTTTCCAGATGATGCCCTTCTGTCTTTTGGCAATTCTAACCACACGGAATTCAAAGACTGTCTTTATTTATAATGGATTTTCAGATGTTTGACAACCTGCTTGGGCCTAGAGTGTAGTTTAAGCCTTGCTCATCATGTTCAGAGATCTGTCATACTGAGCACGGGTGAGATAGTCTTAGAAGCAGCAAGCCTGGGATTTCCATGGGGCGTATGATAAAGATGTAGTCAAGGACAAGCAGAGGGAAATTATATTTTCCCACTTCGAAATATCTGTTGTGGTATTTGCCTGCTTCTCTTTTATATCAAAGGTGTGAGTTTATTTGCCTTTTTTATTTATTACTGTACCACTGATCTTGGACCAGATGTGCTAAGCCCTGTGCATCTTGAGAGCAGCAGATTTACTGGATGTGTGCAGACCATCTGCACCCTGTGCTTGCAACGGGTCCAGTCCTTCCAAGAACTGTTAGATTTACTGAACTTGTGCTATGTGGCTTGTACACGTAGGAAATGATGAGAGAAATCGCCCTAGCCCTAGTTCTTCTGAGGGCTTAGAAAGAAGAGCAGTGTCTTCCACTGTAGGAAAACAGGCCTTCAAGAAGAAGTGCTTTCTCATTCGGGAAACTTATTCTGTGAGGTTTGGACAGAAGACAAATTCAGTGACTATGAGAAACCTTAGTATCTGAGAGAGAAATCTGTTCAACAGTTAATATGGCTTCAGGCTCTATAATCCCCTGAGGCAGCAAAGCAACCTCTGTGCCTTAGAAACTCCTTCAAGGTGTCAGCCTTGTCAGTGTGGCACTTATGAGCCACTGTGCTGGCAAGCCACAGGGCATGGGATTGGATCTCCAGCCTGTAAAGGTTAAGGGTCTCAGATGGTGGGTCTGGCTGAGGACTGTGGAGCTGGTGTAGCTATCCACAGCAATGGGAAATGGGTGGGATACCGGGTCGATGTCTTGTACCCAAATTCAGCACAGGAGGTAACTGATGGTGCTGGGAATAAAAAGGAAGGAGGAAACTATCCTGAGTGGAAGAATGAATCAATGAAAAAATTCACTGCAGAGGAAATGCTGGATATGTGGAAGATGACAGTGGAAGGTGTGAATGATTCCGTGCTCTTTATCTGCTTATAAAAGGGAAGACAGTTAGATGATAAAAGCTCTGTCTGACAATAGGTGGTACTGAAGTCCTGACAGGTTTCTTTGGTTTCCAGTTGCTTAGGCAGTCAGAATTAACTGTGAATGTGTTCAGGAGTATTTTACTCTGAAATAATGAAATGTAAGGATTTTTTTAAAAAGGAGAATGCATTAAAAAAGAAGGTGAAATCCATAACAGTTGAAGTCTCTGTGGCTGAAGAGAAAATTTTGCAATTTAATGGAGCAAGACCCTGATTACAGAGGATGACTGGGATCTGGAACAAATTGTTGAGACATCAAGAATTAACTCTTGACAAAGGAGTTAGAGTTTGTCTGATCAACCAGTTCCCCAGTTCAGAAGAGAAAATAGTGCAAGCCATAAACTGGAAAAAGGTATGCACTAGATTACATCACTGTGAAATAGTTTGTAAGAAGCAGCATACAGGAGATCAACGACAGCACCATTTGCTCTGGGGGATTCTTCATAAGAGCAATTCATCAGAAGATGAATGGACTATCACCCTGAAAGCAAGTAAGACATTTATTCATTTTAAATTGGATACTGGTGCACATGATGGTGTGTTGATTGAAATAATGTTATCCTCCTGACAAGAAGCAGATAATGGAGAGTCAGGGGAGGCTTACAGGGGTAAGCTAATGGCAACTAAAGTTAATGTGAGGGTAAATAAAGTCGACAGATACAGTCTGTATTAACTTTATGGAGAAGAACATCCATTAAGGAATAAATAATGTGTTGAGCCTTTGTTCTCATCAGGACGATGCGCTCATGGGATGGAACAGGAGGACAATATACCTGAGGAAGCAACAGAAGATACCAGCTAGGGAACCAGCTGTCTCTGAGCTGAACACACATCAGAGGAGAGAGTCAGCCTCCCTCCAGTCCCTCTTGTTATTCAAATTCCATTCCTCTTAAGGAAGAGGCTAAAAGAGGAGCTGGGTGAGTTTATTACCCCAAGAATCACAGAATGCGTAGGAGAATGAACTGTGGGTACGTTCTTTGTTCATCTCTAGAGAAGAAAAGAGAGAGAGAATGTTTTGCATGTGGATAGACCAGAAGAACTAAACAAATACAAAAAAAAGAAAAAAAGTCACAGTAGTTGTTAGGGGATCATTTTCAGGGAAGTTGTTTAATACCAGGTATTTTTATATGCTGGATGTATCAGCAGGGTTCTGGGGAATGTCTTTGGAAAAAAGCAGCACGTTTTGTGCATATTCCATGTCTTACTAAGAAAACCCTGTCTCTTCAGACTTCCATTTAGGTTGTGCTCAACACTCCATTTGTATCATCAGGAAACACAAAAAAGTTTTGATAGTGCAGAAGGAAATGCGGCACCGTAGATGATATTTTAACCTGAGAAAAATGGTAAAAGAAACTGAAATGTCATAAGAGAATGACTGGAATCTCTGAGCATCCTGGAACAGAACCAGAGCTGCTGGGTTAATGTGACACCAGCAAAATGTAAATTTTCTGTAACATAAATAACACACCTAAGAGAGAAGGTTATTCGGCAAGACATATAGGTAACAGTAAGACTACTGGAGTTGACAAAGAAATAGTAGATTTCTTGGAATGATGGATTACATTAGGACAACTGTACCTTATACTGCTGCCTGAATAAATAAATAGAGAATGTTCCTATACGATGACATTGTCTGACCTTAATCAAAACTCTAAGAAGTAAAAGGATTTAATTTGAGAGGATGGTATGAACAAAACTATATTGTCCACGGGTGCCTCTAAAAAGGATTTTGGTGCAATCTTCTTGCAGGAGAGTGGTCACAGCTAGAGAACAGTGTTTTATGCATAGTGGATGCTAACAGGAAATGAGAGTTAATAAGCTCAGATAGAGAAGGAGGCTTTGGCATGGTTGTAAAAGACTTCATGTCTTAGTTGTGGGAGGCCTTAGCTATTACTATTTTATTAGCTGAAATCGACTGCAAACCACTTATTGCTGTTACTGAAAATGGCTTTGCAAACACTCCAGAGAATTCACAGCTTACTTTTTTTCAACTACAAATGGATGATTTGTAAATTAAATCTGAACCTGGAAGAGATTTGGAGATGCAGACACGCTCTTTAAAGCATTTGACAGAAGTGATGAAGTCCAGCATTAGCATGTTATGCTAATAAAAATAAACTTTGTGTTCTGAGGTGAGCTAAGGACCGTGAGTTTTGGATTGACTACCTTGGATGAGACTCTACACAAAGTAATTAAGATTAAAATGATAGTGGCAAGAACAGCATATTCCTCATCACTGTTACCAACATAAGGGGAACTACTACCACTGCAGGAAATCCTGATTCAAGAATGATGACTCCTAAGTTGTTATTAAAAAGTATGTGAAAAGTAGTCATGGAGGTCGATAGAGATTCTTTGAGGAAAAAAATTCTAAAGGAAAGAGGAGAGTTATTTTGACCTTAAATGAACAGTAGTATCGAAGAGGTTCTTAAGTTTTTCTGCATATGCCAGAAATAAACATCAAGGTGTAGGAAAGTGTTGTATTGATGGTACAGAGGAAAAACTGGCTAGAGCAAAGTACAGATAGATTATTTATATTGATTAGGGGAAAAAAAGTCCAAAAAAGCTCTCTATGAACTCTATGTACTTACTATTATTCTGACTCCTCTGTGTTAATTTTGTTGGGAGATACAGGTAAAGAACTGAGGATAGACATCAAAGATCTTTTCTTGCCTAATACACCTTACTCAACAGCAATGGGCCAGAATTAGGTGCGCGTGAATGTAAGCAGTTTGCAGTGCAATATTGGCTTAATCAGCTACGTACTAGTCCCAATGAGCTTCTGTCCAGTAGACGAGTGAAAAGCAGTGTGTGAGACTGGAACCAACCCAGCATGTTTAGACAATAGGTCTCCAGGTTATGAACTAGCCAGGAGAAACAGCTGCCCTGTCTTCTGACAGGAGTAGGTCTGATCTTCCCGAGGAAGTGAGACACCACCTCAGACACTGTTGGACAGTTTAGTTATTATTATGTGACTTCATGTGTTTGCATTAATAACGGTTTTAATTATAGCTGTCGTTACATTCTGCCTCGGAATGGAACGTGTGGTATTTGGGGCTGTGCCTTCAAAGGCTGAGCAGCTTGGCAGGGCACTGTGAGGCTCTTGTTGCAGTGCACAGACAGCTGGATGCAGACAGAGGATTATTCCCAGCACCTCCGCTGCCGAGTAGCACTGAAGACCACAGAGGGAAGAGCTACTGAGGGCCAGAAGACAGCCTAGAGGCAACTTGCCCTCCACCTATGATTGATCGGCTAAGACCCTGTGGGAGATAGGCCATTTGCTCCCGCTGGCAGAGGAGATGCCAACCCACCCAGAGAGAGGGATTCTGAGAAGTCTCTGAAAGGGGAACCTCAAGGAATGTCCCTCCTCCTGCCGGCAGTCATTCCTGCGGGAAACACCGCCTGCCTCCTAAGGAGGTGGTGAGTCCCAGCAACTGTGATATGAGGCAGAAAAGCTCATTCTGCCCATTTTCAGGGCTGTGTAAGGCCTTCAGGATTTGGTCCGTCAACAGTAGAAATTGTAGGGCTTACGTTTATATGAAACAGGCTGACAGGTACTGCAGGTGAGACATTTTTCTGGTATGTACAACTTAAGTCTGGCAGGTTGAGATGGTGTGACTTCGTTCCAAGCCTAATAAACTAACAGAACTTGTGTTTCCTATGAATGGGCTCATTCATTTCAATGGCAATGTGTGTACACATGTGTTTGTGTGTGTGCGTGGATGTAGAGAGAAGACAGTCACTCTTCTCCCTTCTCCTCACGGTATCATACAGCATGCTGACATATCCAGTCTATCAACTCCTTCATAAGGAACCTGAAATAAAGAGTCCAAGGAAAGTTTAACAGCTTCATAGCTTGTAATTCTCTTTTGGCCACATTTTGTTAGTCAGGGAGAGCACAAGAATGAGGCCACACATAATTTAACACCTTTCCCTATTTAGAGTTTGTTGGTTTAACTTTTTCTGAGATTGTTTTTTTTAAAAATGTTTGTCTGAATTTAGTGGTTGTGAAGGAAAGTGACGGCCCTAAAGACTGTAGTTTTCCTTGCAGAATGGGCACGGGACGAGCTCCAGCAGAGCGAGCTTCCCCATATTACCACCCCGATTTGACCTTGAATGACCTTTTGCAGGGCCTGGTAGAGTCGGTCTTCGTATCTTTCCAGTTCTTGGTCTCTTTGCTGAGACTGACAGCCAAATGTGGCGGTGCTTCTGGGAGGATGATATATGTCCAAATCAGAGCCTGACTTCTTGCACATAGGCACAGTGTTGTAATAACCTTTCCAATAATAAGGAGGCTGGCGAGCAGAGCTAATGAGACGGAGATCTCAGGGTGAGTATTTCAACACCTGCAGCCATGGAAGTGCCACCTTTCCCAAGGGCTCTATTATTACAGCCCTGCTTAGGCTCTAATACTTGCTGGGCCTTGCACAAACCCAGCAAGACAGAAAAAAATGCAGGAGCAGAAATGCTTAAAGCCACAACCCCTCCTACCAGATCTCTTTAATAAAGGAGCAGAGGCACGGGGAAATAAAATAGCTTTCCCTACCACAGTTAAGTGGACAAAAGGACTCGGTTATTCCAGTGTCTTGGCTCACACAATACATTGATCCTGCTGTGCTGTGAAGGTGGATGATGAGAATCCGAGCTTACCTCTGGCAAGAAGGTAATGGCTCAGACAGCAAATTTTTACTTTGCTGAACCCCCAAATTTTGATGTTTTGGGGGTTTTTGAAAACAAGGGCCCACTCCTGAATTTGCTTTAGTGAAAACTTACTAAAGCCCACCCCATGACTTTTCTTAACAAGGGTTCTCCAGTTTAGGCACAATAACTTCAAATCTCGTGCTGGCATGGCCATGGGGGCTGATGCACTGACCACTGCAAACAGTTTTGCACTCACTCCACCTGCACCTCAAGGTGGATGTGCTCTCATCCAGAAGCCAGGTGGTCTCATGGGGCTGATGGTGTCCTCCAGCTTGTAAGCCCTGCTAAATGTGTTGTGCTGTGACAAGAAAACCACTAGGACCCTGGCTGAAGTCAGCTCGTGTTGCATCAGGATGCGGATGGCCTTGCTTGGAATGGCACATGCTATTTTTTCCTGTGCAAGGAAGGAATAGGGGAGCTATAAGGGAAGATTAGGCAGGTCACCGGATGGTCCATGGTAGGGTCTTCATCCTGGGTGCATGGGGGCAAAATCCTGCGGGAAAACATGGCCTTTATTTCTGCACAGCTCTGAATTTTGAGTGTTAACAGTGTTTAGAGGAACTCTTGGTTTAATACAGCATTCATTTTTTCCCAGTAAGATGTGACCAAAATCTGAAGCTAGATTTTGGTATCAGTGCCTGGGAGCATGACTCTGAGCATGTTTTCTGCTGGGCATTTGTTTGGGGTTGTGGTAAACACAGAAACATTCAGACTCTGTTTATCCATTCCCTGCAAAATTCTTGCTGTTCAGATCCAGAAGGTTTGTTGGGCCCATCTCTGTAGAAAACTGCTTCTTGCATTTAATCTTTTTCACATGCTATCAAAGTTAGCAATGGCTAGTGAAGAAATTACTATTATTATTCATTAACTCTGGTCTCTCAGAGGAACCATATGTGCAGAGCAGAGGGAAAAGAATACTGTTGGTTTTTAATACCAAGTCACTGCTACTGATTAAGTGTTTCTTTTTTAGAAAAAGAAATGAAAAAAAAAAAAAAGTTTTTTCTGAAGCCTAAATGTCAGGAGAGTTGATTTCCTCTAGGTGCCACAGTGTCTTCGGAAAGTTTTAGTCCAGCAGGCCACAGCGATATCAGCCAGCACTTGTTTTAAAGGATATCTGTAAAAAATTCATGGTTAGATTCCTGCATCTCAGGTCACAGGAGAGTGTGACTATTAACAAGTTCCAGCTGCTTTATGGAGTTTCACCAGCCATTTGTGGATCTTTATTTTTTTTTTAAGGAAATCTTTTAACTGCTTTTTTTTCCTGGAGGTATATTAAACCTTTAAATCTTTTTATTTTTTTAAAGTTCACATTAAATACTCCCTTTGTGTCCATGCTGAGGAAGTCTTTAATTACATTAGTCAAAAAAAAGAAGAAAAAGAAGAAATAGTTCTGATTTTGCTCCCAGTTGCTCTATGATTGTGCCGTCTCCTCTAGTCATGTTTTTTGTATTTATTTTCTCAGCAAGGTGCCTGTTTTAATACTGCAGCTGATGACCTAAAAATGCATGAGATATGTTTTATTATACACAAGCTGCATAATATGGATGGCCGGCTCTCCTGGGCTGGCTCAGCTGTGCCGCGCTCGGGATGGAGGAGAGCAGCTCCAGTCAAACCTCTCGCTCTTCTGTCCCAGGTCCCTGCTGGAGTTCACAGCAGCCTTGATGATGGTGGCAAAGCAGCACCATTCAGGCAGTACCCGAGCTCAAGGAGGTCCAGCTGTGGCTCCTTGCAGTCTCAGCCCGCTCTTCTTGCTGGAGCCAGTCCCAGAGGCTTGATGCCACCTAAGAACTGCCTTGCTCCCTCCTCTGAGCCGCTTTGCTCAGCGCTGTGGAGCTGCCAGAGCTGGGGCTCAGCACTGGCCAGTCTGTTCTGCCTCCATTACTGCTATTTCAGAACAGGAAAATGCTGAATAAGAAAAACAAATATAACGATGCTGTTTTTCTCTCCAAATGTAGGGGTCTAAAATTTTGGCACAAAAATATTTGTTTGGAAATTTGGGCCCAGATCTTGAAGACAGCAAACACAGTGACTTACTGTAATATCTGTGTTTGAATTTAAATGAGAGTAGGCAAAGGGATTTCTTCATTCAAAGTTGCAGTATTCAGAAAATGAGAGTTCGCTCAAAGATGCATACCGGGAAGAAACCGCAAGAACAACCCTTTGCCAAGTGATTATTAACAGCAACAAAAATATGCAAATTCCTTCTTGCAAATTTGGTGTTTGCCACACTTTTGTTTATCCTACATGCATATATAGCCTTTTGAATGTAGGTATGTATATCTATATCACACATACGTGGGTGTGTGCATACAGTATGTATGTATATCTATATACAAATATACATATTCTGTAGATGAGGATCATCATTCTAGGTAAGGGAGACAAACACAGAATAAAATAACATTTTAGTCAGTTGGTATCTATTCAGGATTTTATAGGAAATCTGGGACATTGCCATGACAATTCCAAAAATGGTTAGTTAATACCTTTTGTATTCTTGTAAACACCTACTTACTGCAGCAGCACCAAAAACTTATTAAGAGTGCTTGTTCAGACGAAATATATGTAGAAAACATAGAACAATCCTCCTTCTTCTGTATATTTATTGTTTTTCTTAACATAAATGTAAATTGATACAAATAACTAAGTTCTAATTACCATGAAACTCTGCCTGTCTACAAAGTTTGGCATGAATTAGGAAATGTACCTGGAACTTTGTAGCTCTTATGTAAAATTAATAATAAATGTTTTCTTGCCAACATCAATATGTTTATATTATGGTCATGGGACTCTCTCTGATGCCTAAATTATTTAACACATTAATTTTTTATCTCCACTCAAGCCTACTACATGAAGTTGCTGAGTTTGGTATCAAAGGTGGTGGTTCAAATCAAATTGATATTGCATTTTAATTAAAATAATGTTAGGACACATCTCACAGTCTTTACTCAGGCAAAATGTACTGGAGTAGTCAAAACTTGCTTTTCCTCGTCTTTCTGCCTTGCCAGGTGCTGGCAAGGCTGGAGGCAGGCAGGCGTCACATGCAAATATTGCCTCGCTCCCTGCTCCCTGTTTTTATTTGCCACTTTTAGGTTGCGCTACTTAAGGCTGTGCCACAGAAGAAAAGGTCAGGGCTGAGTCACAGACCCGATCCTCAGCGCCACTCTCATCATACTGTGAAATACATGTCAATACGATTGTGAAGAGTCCCAGCCCGAGGACAGGTGTGTCCTTCTGTCCCCTGGAGGATGCCCTTCCACCACGCGTGGCACGTGATTGGAAGGGCAGCCATACTTGGATAAATGCCCGGTTGGTGAGATTTTGGGGTAGACCTAGGATACAAGGGAAGCTTGACCTGGTTGTGCTGATAAAGTCTTCTTGCTCTTAACTGAAGCAAAGGTCTTAAGCACACAGAATCTGCTTCAGATTTTGATTTCCTAAGCTCTCCTTTGCCTGGATCACTTTCAGCCCCCGCCTTCTCCAGCTACATGCTGCTCCTGAGTCCTCTTGGGCTGGGTGAATTTCACAAATGGAAGAACCCATTAGGCAAACAGATGACTGTGAGTTACCAATGGGTCTTCTGCTTCTCCTTGTTGTAGCAAGCAGTCAGACCTTCTCCCTTCCTCCTCCCCCCCCGCCCCTTTTTGGGGTATAGGATTTGTTAAAAAAGTGAAAACAGTGATCCGTCACTCCAGGAAGAAAAGATTCAAAAGCTCAACCATGGAGAGATAAGCTGGCATCTGGCAGTTTCCAATGAAACAGTTATTTTGGAAAACACAGACCAAAACGCGACCTTTTTCCCAGGGTAGCCTTAGTCATGACAAACGAGTGGCCTGGGAGCTCTAAAAAAACTGCTCATGTGGTACTTTCGAGTTGCATTGACTTAAGGCACTTACTTGAGATACCTGAGTTTGGATGATGCTGGCTCTTATACAACATCATGGATGTGCTTTTCTCACTCCACTGGTGATTGTAGCACAGGAGGAGAGCTGAGTAGCTGCAGAAGGGCCTGTTGTCCTGGTCAGCACCTTCCCTTAATGGCTCTGCGGCAAGAAGCGTCTTGGCCATGTGATTGCCTGAGCTGCCCCTGTTTAAGAACTGCAGTTAATCATCAGTAATTGACCACTGATAAATTAATAGCTCAAGGGTCTCCAGTATGCTCTCCCATGTCCCTTCTGTTACCATCTCATGCCTTCATTCTTCTACACTACATCATTATCCTAGGTTCATAGATGTTTCATTCTACCAAGAATAATTACTTTACTATATCTAAATAAAAATATGGTTACCTCAAACAGCTATGAAAATCTAAACAGGGATTTAGCAAACAGAAGAACAAATTGGGCAATAGCCACCTTGTCATCAGATGATTGTTGATACAGCTAAAACAAAGCTTCAGGCAGGTGAAGACAAGTCCAGAAGAAGCCTGAAGAGTCTTGAGACCTTACAGAGTCAGTGTGAGGTCTGTATCCTGTTACTAATGATTTACTGGGCTAGCAGGCAACGCACTGCCTGGCTTCAAAACTCAATCCACTTCCAGCTCTTCCCTGTAATCACTCTGTAGGCAGCAGGCTCCTTCCTTGGGAGGATGAACTGTTGTCTAGACAGTGAGTTTTCTTGTCCTCTCTTGTCAGAAGTGGCTCCTTCTGCAATGAACCTTTCTACATTCCCCTTGCTCCCAAAGAAGGGAGAGGGTCTTCCTTGCAGAACACCAGCTGCTCTGCCTTCTTCAGGGATATACACCATCCTGTCATGAAGCATCCCTTTGTTTATGAGTTCCAGTACCAAGCAGGATGGTCCCAAATTAGTACACTTCTCAACCTCCTGTGAACGTCTTCTGGAGGGCACAGCCCTGGGTTGAGCTTATGTTTGTCATGAAATCACTTTGCTCTTGATACATTTCTCTGTACTCTGTTCTGTCTGCCAGGTCTTGAGGCAAGAGGATTCACATACTGCCTTTTATTCAATATAAAATGAAATGGGCAGGTACTACTAAGGCCAAAGGCCTCCCTCTGGAAGCCATCAACATATTTCCTCTATTTTCTTTTTCTAGAATGCTGAGGCCAGACCTTGTTACCCTGCTTTATATTTTCTGTGCACCAGCCTCCTGAGAAGGTTTTGGGGCTCCATGAAACTATGTTCTGTGTTGCGGAAGGACATAACTGTCATGACTGGCGACAGATCTAGAAAAAAAAGTGTGTCAGATATGTTACTTCCATCTGACCTTTCAAAAATGATGTTTGTACATTCCTACCTATCACTAGAGCTTTTCTGTTTGGTTGGTTGGTTGGTTGTTTTTTTTTTCCCCCTCTGCTTATTCCTTTTTGGTGTAACTAGTTTTTTCCTTCTTCACAGGAGACACCCCCCCAAATGATGTTTGTTGTTGTTCCTGTGGTATTATCATGCTTGCTTTCTTCTTTGCTACCTTGTGCATTTACCTGCAAGTTACCTTGCTAGGAGATATGCATCTCTGGTCTGACATTCTCTGATTTCTTCAGTAGCCTGCTTTCCTGCACCTGCAAGACCTTTTTCTCAGGAACTCTCCTTTGTAGCCGTGTTTCCAGACAGATGCAGCTCTTTACTAAAGATTCTTGGTTTGAATTGGAACTCTTTTTGTAAATTCTCTGGATTTAATACATATTAGGCTCTGTCTGCCATACACCTGATGGTGAGTAGCCAATATATTTGTTAGTACTCAATCAGATGAATGTTACTCCATGAAAAAACAGAAGAAACCTCAGATATAGCCCAGGCTCTGCATTCCTAAGCCATTCCCCACAGATGTATGTCTAACTCATTTTATAGAGCTCCACTTATGAAATCTTCACAACATTTCTGCATCTGTGTCATTAGAACAAATTTTAATGTCTAGCTTAAACTTCTCTTGCTGTAATTAAAGCCTGCTGGATTCAGCCGGTTTGTCATGGATGTGGAGGACAGCACATCCCCTTCCTCCTTGCTGTAGTCTTTTCCAAGGAAAACTGTTCCAGCGTGGCTATCCTTATAGACAGCGCATGCAGGAATTTGGGGACTGAACTGAAAACCCCTGTAACAACTGAAGTAGTTGCTACTTATGGGAGCACCCTGCCCTTCTCCTGTAGGTGAATAGTCTCTGAGATTCTGTATATCCAAGCACAGGTCTTCACCCTGGTGGCAAAAGCCAAAGTGCGCTGAAATATGTAGCAGTCTTAAGCCTTTACTGACTTAAGGGGCCTAAAAAAATAGAGGACCTGTATTAGTGTTGACCTCTAACAGATGGTAGCAAAATGACTGCTACAGAAAACACCTTGACATTAGAATCACATCCGGCTTGGCAGTGCTGGAAGGGTCTATACAAGATCCTGTGTAAAACCCCAAATGTCTGTGAATGTTTATGACTTAAAAGTTAGCGCAGGCTCTGAGACTGCTCACTGAAAGACAGCTGTCTGCCTACAGGGGAGGAAGAGTGGTTCTCTCCCAGACTCATCCTCTTTCTGGTTACCAGCCCAGACACCTCCCTTCCTCAGATCTGTTAATCCTGATCTCTTGCTGCTGTGTGGAAAGCATATTAGAATAGGGATTTCTTTAGTTACGGACAGGTTTTTTCCCCCCTCTCCTATGGCCAAAGCAACTTGCATCTTTTTTTACAAAATACCCGACCCATGATTGTGTCATGGCTCCTTCTCATATGAAGAGCAAAGTATGAGCTTATCCTTCTTTTTCTTAAAATAGCATAGGTGTAAAATATTTTGTAATCCTCTGCAATTAGGGCATAGAGCAGGGCTTGAGTTGCTTCTCAGTGAAATCATAATCGCAAATATTTCTTGTATTACATTGTTCAGTGTGAGGGCTCTTGCTAATTCCTAGTCTCTGTGGAATGGGCACGTGCTTTGGCTCTATAATCTAAAAGTTCAAGACTAGCATTTTTCTGATTCTTGTTGTCCTGCATCTTGTAAGCTGAGTATTTAAGTTTTAAGAGTAGCATGTTTATTTATATATGTTGCTGCTAATCCAAACTGTCTGCTAAACTAATCCCTTGTTAAAATGAAATCAAGTCAGCTATTTTAGATTACAAAGTTAAAACAATAGCTCAGTCAGACACTTCACACATCTGTTTTACTTTTCCTGAATAGGTATGCAGTTTTTCTTACATTTTTTCTCTGCAAAAGTGCCACCAATTAGCTATACTTTTCTTTCCTTTCATTTTTCTCTTGTGACCTAAGTCTTTTGTTTTCTCGGTTCTATTGCTGATTACTTTTGAAATGCTGGCTTTTTTATGTGTTTGTTTTCTTTCTCAGTAATACATTTTAAAATGGATAAAAATTTCATGCTTATTACTTGTTAATATGTTATCATACTCTATTACCCAAATTTGGACCAGAGGTAATTCCAATGTGGGAAATGCCAAAATAATACATTCTTGGAGATGAGATCTTAGACAGATATGGAAACCCAAAGTAGGCTTTGATTTACTTACAGTCTACAGGAAATGAAGCATTACTGTCAATGTGGTACACAGAGATTTTAACTGAAGATAACTTTATTTCCAGCTTTACCTGCAGCTTTGATTTAAAGCGTTTTTCACATCATCTAATTTTTCATAAGCTTTCACATGTTTAAGGTTTGACTCTTTTTAAGGGATTGTATAACTTTTCATTTTGTGCAGAAACCCCTCTCTTATTTAGTATATTTGCAGAACATTTTAAAATGACATCAGGTGAGGGTTCCTCCAGCCTTCTGGAGCCAAAAATGTGGAACAATTCCCCTTGCTCTTGCACATGGGGTTTACCTCACCACTTTTTAATAAACTGTTTTTTGGACTGGTATTCTGAGAGGTTGGCCCTGTTTCAGCCAAGGTAACCTTCAGGCCCACTCTGATTTGATATCATTTTCTTGATCCACTTGTTTCATCGGCCCTCTTTGAAAGGTGGAGAAACAGCCTTCTGAGGCAGGTTGACCCCATCTCAGTCCTATATTTAAACTTACGTCAACCATTTGAAGCTTATCAGCTAAGGAACTTTCAGGATTCTACCTGGCCCAGAAACATGAGCGGCTCTGCCTCATGGGTAGGTGGGAAGAATTTTTACTTTCTTTCTACTAAAGAGAAACTAAGGCATAGAGAAATCATATAAGGTAAATTCAGATTGCTCCATAACATAGGGAGGCTGTGATGTAGCCAGGATATGAAGCTGGTCCAGCTTGCCTCCCTGAGCCTGTGGGAGCCACATCTATGTCCTGAGAGCAACTGTCCTCTCAGCATCCCTCCTGAGGGTAAATGCCTCCTGCCACTGAGCATGGTTCCTATGTGGGTGCTCAAGGGTACACATTCCCATTGCCTTCCTAGCAGGTCTTTTTAACCCCTGTGCCCAAACCCCCATGCTGCCTTGAATGGTGGCTTGTGGTCTTTCATGCTCCATAACGTATATCTACACAGGGTTGCGATACCAGTCTTAACATGGACATACGGTTGCAGCCTTGGACCCAGCAGTAACTGCAGTATTCACACAAGCTCCCATAGAAGGTGTGAAAACACAGCTTACCTTCCCAAATGTGGGCCAGAAAAGCAGTGCCAGCTCTCAGCCGGTGTCTGGGAGTGCATGTCCTCCCTGCCAAAGGTCTCCACCTCCTGTGGTAGCACTCAGCAGCTGTGCCGTAACTGCCTCCAATCTGAAGTTAGACTCTTTGACTCCGATCTAGCTGATACGCTGGTGGCGGTATTAGTCAGGAGATCGTATCAAGGTCATTATTCTTTTCTTTGATGAAGTCCAAACCCTGCTGAAATCATTAGGGACTGAGCCTTTTAGGTCAGTGGACTATGTTGAAATTGGGTTGTCAAGACTGCGTATTTCCTACTTAACTTTTGTCACTTGGTAGAAGGAGGAGGGTCTGAGTATAGTTGAGGAGAGGGACGAACACCTCCCCAAGGAAGCTCAGTTACTCCCTAGCGATGGGTTTGATGTCTTCATGCCTCATGTGCAAGAAGCTGGCAATCCTTTTAGCGTGGTGGCTGCTACCTCTCAGGGTCCGGCAGGAATGGCTGCCCACCATGGCAGACAAAACTGCCAGACACATGGTTAGGTTTTTCTGCCTCCTGGATTTCAGATCTCCTGGCTGAAGCAGTGACTTCAGCAAGGTCAGTGGTGGCACAGTGATCTCCAAATAATGCCCATTCCCTCCAGATCTGCACACACCCCACTGGTTGCAGTTCCTGCAGGCAGAAGGGCTAATCGGTGCCACGCGGGGCTGCCACCAAGGTCACGAACTGAGGCAGTGCCACCATAGAGGCAGATGGGGTCAGACCACTTAGTATGTTAAAGCTGAGCTTGACACTGAGGACACATGTGAAAGTCAGCAGGAGTTTGCCTGTGTAATCTTTATAAATTTGTGAGTGCACAAGGAGCCTTTACAGTCTGGATCAAACTCCGCTGCCACAGCTCCTCCAACACTCCAGCCTTTTTCAGGCCACGTGTCTCCCAGCACCTTGTGTCCTTCCTGCACAATTCCTCAAAACCCTGCTCAGATCTGTTCCCCAGGGATGGGAATCACTGCCTCAGCCTTCTGTCCTGTGGACAGCTACATCTGAGTTGGTTACTCAATGCTCTGGCTGTAGGTGATGGAAACAAGTAAGTGCTTTTAGGATGTGATTCATATGGCTTCTGCTTTTGGAGGAAATGAGTTAGGTCTTATAAATGCCCATTCTCTTTTCATCAGCTTTAACAGGAATTCGAGGTAGCTAACTCTGACACAGGTATCTTACTTTAGAAGACAATCGATGCTATTTCAACACCCTGAACGTGAAAAACACCACACAGCTACTGCGTAATGATGTTTTTTGTGAAGGATTGTAAAAGCACGTGGCAAGTTAAAGTGTGTAGCATTTTGTATACCTAGCACACTTTCTGGATGGGCTGTTATCTACTTTTCTGTTATCCCTGTAGCGTATAGGCACGTCCAGTCCTTGATGAGAAGTGTACAACTGGATCATGGTATTTATAATTTGTCAAGCCTCTCACAAGGGATAGAGGAATATTTCAGCAAGTCTGCCATGCCCTGTTCTGTTGACCTTCTCTTGTCACCAGCAAAAACAGCAAATAAGAAATAGCAGGGTATTATCTCCTCAGCTCATGCTCACGCTCTTGCTGGAGAAAAAGGTATTTACCTAGCTTTATAAACAAGTCCATAATGTTAGTGCTAAGAAGGAAATGGTTTTGAGAAAGACTGTGACATTTGGAGGAAGTTACCTTCCATCTTCTGATCACATTAGTTTCTTATGTGCTTATTACAGCTAGGAGTCCAGGTACCTCCGGGAACTGCAGCAAAGAGCTGCTGCCAGCATCCTGTGACAAATACATTGTGCTCATACTGTATTTCCTGCACGTGATTGTCACACATGGAGTAGCTGACCAGGTGATGTCCCAGACATGCTTTTGCTGTGATACCCAAGAAAACTTATGGGTGACTCAGTCCTAGATAATATGTTCAAGGAAATACTGGCTTGTGTTAGAACAAGGTGCTGGATTTCTAACATCGTTGAGAAGAGGTTCTGGTATGACATTTTGGACCACTGTGGCAGAATATTAACCCTAATTATTGGCATGTCATATTTCTAACATTTTGTATTCCCTTCTTAGCCATTTGTATGGTTCTTGTAATATCATTTTGTATTATCACAGTCTTTGAGTTTAAGGATAGTAGACACAAGAAATTCAGTGATTCCTGTATTCTATTTTTAAAATCTGTAATCTGTTTCACTTTCCATTGCATCTCATTTTCAAGTCTCTTGATACATTGATGATTCCCAGTGCTACAATATCTGCTTTTTTTCCCCCCATGTTTTTCCCCCAGATACTGCTGTATGATAGGAAAGTGTAGTTATGGCTTTCTAAGCTGCAATGTTACAAACAAAATTGTGAAGATATCTCAGAGCCCAATTTCTGTTAAATAGTTGAGAATCTCAGATAAAGTAACTTACCTAAGTATCACAAAAAGGTCTGTGACAAAGTAGGCAACTGAGTAGGCAAAGTAGGCAAACCTCCAAATCCTAAATTAGAGGCCTTCCTACCTGACCATTTGTTTCTCCAGGAAACCCTGAAGCTATAACTAAGAGAAAGGGAGAAGGGACAACCAACGTTACCGCAGACTTCTCACAGTTATCCAAAACAAATTGAGCTTCATGAGGGATGTCAGCAGAGAATGAGCTACAGTAAATAGCTGGGACCAAATCTGTGACTATAATCTTTGCATCACCAGCATGCCATTTAAGAGCTGGAGGTGATTCTGCCTGATAATTTCTTCTTTGTGTTTTTAACGCGACGGAATGCAAGCAGGTCTCTGAGACACCTATGACATGCTCCAGTATCTTCGCTGAACTGAGAAGTACTGTGCACATTGCTGGTTCTCAGAGGCTTTATGGGAGGCCTATTGCAGTGGAAAGCTTGGTGGAAAGCAACATCTTTTACCTTGTTCAAAACTACAGAGTTGAATCCTTGGTTTATTCTTTCCTTACGTTTACTAATTTGTTCGTCTTTTTACACCAGGGAATGTTTTCCCCAGAAGTTTTGCTAATTGAGAAGCTGAAATTAAGCTGGTGGTTTTGCTTGATCCCATCCTCCAAACAAAAAAAATGAGCAAAAGTCACTCTTTATGAGAAGAGGAGGACACTGCATGGGATGGGGGTAGGGGAAGAAGGAGGGAGAAGGAGGAGGAGGAGGAGAGAGAGTTGTGCAGATTTCCTGCCCACACTTCAAAAGGGGCTCTCTTCTCCTGTATTATTTCCTTTCCCATTAGCTTCACTTTGTTGGCTTATGGCTCCAAAATGCACCAGGAGTCAACTCCAGTGCAAACCTGATATTAAAAACTAACAGGCTAATGCCAGGGAAAACACACTCTCCTCCTGGTTTCAAAGACAGATTTTTTTTTTCATAAGTGCAGCCATGCTTTTCTAATAAAAATTCATTAAACAATGGTTATGAAGGATGAAGGGTGGGGGAGGGGGAAGGGATACAATCAAGTGAGTCCCTTTGAACTCACTTGAAAAAATACAAAAGCAAACAACCAAGCTGTTAGTGTCACACGTTTCCCTTATGAACAGAGAGGCCTATCCAGGTTTGCTCACAGTTGAGAGAGTAGTGATGAGTTAAGCACCTTCTCTAAACTTCTCCCTCCAAAAACTGTAGGATTTCTATTCTGTAAACATGGATGTGGAGGCTCTTTTATGTTGCTTCAGTTTACATTATTGCGGGTCTAAACGAGTCTAGTAGAGACTGCTTAATTCGTTTATGTAAAGTAAAAACAAATGTAGAAGCCCTCGCTATTTTTTATTGTTAACATCCCATTGGGAGGCAGGAGAGTAAATATTTTAGAAGTTTAAAGCAATCTACTTAAGCTTAATAATAATGCTGGGTTTCAAGTAACAGAGAAGAGTACAAGTCACTGGAAGATCAAAGATTACACTGAGTTTTATAGCAAATCTGGGCAAAGATCTCCTGGGAGGGGTAAATCTTCAGAACTCTCCTTTCCCAGTCTTTCATGGTGATCGTTTGACATCTATAGAACAAGAAAGTGAGGAAGCGAGAATTCAGGCAGTTCTCCCATGCCCAGAGAAACGGGAAGCCAGCAAACTGAAGGAATGTTGACTCTTTGGCTAGCTTATACGTTAAAAATTATAAAATAAAAAAAAAAAAAAGAGAAAAAGAGAAATTAAAAAAATGTGCCAGAGATATACCCTTTCTTTTCCTGGATCAGTCTGTAATCTCGTGCTAATTGAATTTTGAGTGAGTCATCTCTAAATAAGATTGCTGACAGTTTCCCTGGGTTTATGTTAAGTGCTTGTGCTTGTCAGCAAATTTTCTGAATCATTTACCTGTTGAGAGACACTAGACACTCTTTACATTCTTCCCAGCAACATTGTCCCTTTCATCTGAAACAAGAAGAGAGTGCTGTATTTTGGGCCATGGGCATGACTGCATGTTTAAAAAAAAATAAAGAAGGAGGAAAAAAAGGCACATCAAGTAAAAGAGCTGATAATGAATGGTGCCACATAACAATACTGTAATATCAGGTGTGTGTGTGCGTGGATGTGTTCAGGGGATTGATATTTAGAGAGCATAATCAAGAATCTCTAACATAGGAACAGAAACTGGGCCACATTGTTTTCCCATGGCTGGGAAAGTTTCCACTGGCCCGACTTCCAATTATAAAAACACTGGAGTCCTCAGCCGTTACACCAAAGCTTGTAAATTTCCTAATGAATATTTAAAATAACCCTATGGAGTTTTTTAATGTTAATGTCTTTCAGCCTTTGACTAACACGAATATCCTACAGGGCTACCATCGTGTTTAGCTACATGGTTAATTCCATTCTTTTATTTTAATGCTAGAACATAATGCCAGAGAAAGAAAAAAATATAAATCCTTGCCTCAGCTACTTCTGGTGTGCATTTTATGTGTTTTTTGCCACAGTGAGGTTCCAGACGCAGAGCAGACCCACACAGCCAGTTTCTTCCTAGGCTCTCCTACAACACAAAAGCGATGCGTGCACTCCCCCCACCCCCAAAAAAGCAATTATTGAAAATCAATACCATAATAATGGTGAGCAGACCTGTGTTTTTTCCTTGATAGCCAATTATGAGCAATTTACTAAAGTTGTCAACTCATGGCAAAACAAATAGTGTTAATAGTGTGGATTTCATAAAGACCTATCTGTCTTGTTATTGCTGCAGTCTGAGCGGCGTTCCAAGTTCAGGCTGGTAATGGAGCAATAACTCACCTGGCGATGGAGAGAGTACCATCGCCATCACCAGTTGCCTTTGGAGCAGGGGGACTGAGCACTGCCACCATGCAATATGTCCAAATGTGATTCCCTCCCCATAAATAACCACTGAGTTTTTACAGGAAAGGTGGGGAACTGTAATACCTAGCAATTTCTTACATGCTTTTGGGGTGGTTTTGGGCAGTGCAATAACCCACTGCAGTATTTTGGGAAGAATTTTGGGACTGGGAAGTTAATGCTGTATTTTTGATTGCTGACTTCGGGCCTGAAGGCAGGCAGTGCAAGTTTACCATGTGTTTGCATAGCTTCTAGCACAACAGGAACTTCGCGGCTTCTCAGTGCTACTGGCGTGCCAAATTATAAGACGAAGGAGCATAAAAGCAATGTTAATATAGTAGATGAAAAGTTTGGTATCAAATCAAACAGATTTCTTTGTCTTGATGACAGTGTTACTAGGCCAAGTTCTGCCAAATTGTTTTAACTGTGGGAAGCTGTGTCTCATACATTGCAGCAAACATGACAGTCTCCGCCTTTGTGAGAGGAACATGGAGCTGATCTTGGCATTGTGCACTTGCAAATGAGTTCTCACAAAGCAGGGTTATGTCCCACTTTCCTGTGACAGAAAACAGCAGTGGGGAGAAGGTAAGTAAAAGCTCCATGGATCTGAGGTGTTTCCACTGGGGGAAAAGGTGCAGAGGGGGTAAGTTTCTTTCTTTGGTCCTTGGGAAATTCTCAGAGGCAAAGGGTGCTCACGTGGGGTCAGACATGTTGTGTATGTCTGCACAGTTGAGCTTGACCATGAATGGAATTGCTCTGTAAACCCTTAAAAGTGTGCAAAAAGGTATTCTGGTGGCAGCCCAAGGCATGCTGAGAAGGAAACCCACCTCATGGTTGACCTGTCCAAGTGGTCTGTGTTTCTGCTGAAAGCCCTGGGAGGGTGGGCAGGGATGCGCCAAGCATGTGCCTGCCCAGGCTGAGCTCAGCTCTATCCTTGAGTCTAGGCTTTAAGTTAGAATCTGAACTATGGCTGGGCTCCAGCCCAGATGATGAATGGAAAACCGCTTTGGGGCCTGGGACTTTAGCCTATGCTCAGGTTTCTTTGTGCTCCCCAGCTCAGCTGTCCACCTCTCTGGAAGCCACCATTCCTAGTCCCAACCTTTGCCTCTGTGTAGGTGCAAAAGCAAGGTGTGGCAACACAAGCCAGTGTCAGCAAGTGTTCATCCCTGCATATATGAAGGACAGTTATGCACAGAGAGTTTCCAAGCTGTATTCATCCTCTGGTCTTTAAGAAACATATAAACCCACAACAACAACGCATTACTCCAGGGGACAGAGGGAGAGGAGACACGAGACTTCTTGTAAGCTCCTGCCCTTCCTGCCCTCTGAAAGATGTGTGCGTGTGTGTGTATTTGGCATTTAAATGGAGTTTCCTCCTTTTTTATCCCTTCCCAGCTAAGCGCTGGAGGAGCAAGACTGGCCTTCCACTTGCAAGGCGCTGCCAACAGCTGTGTCTGGTGCGATGTCTGCCACGCACATGTGGCGCTCCCTAATGACGATCTGGCGAGGGTCTGAAGACAGCAGCAGCACTTGCTGGCAATTTTGAGACACTGTTCTGCTTTCCTTTTGTGTGTCCTGGGCTTTGGAGCAAGCGCACGCTCCGCTCTCCCTCCCTAGGCGCAGCTGTCAGTGAAGAAGGGGTGTCTACACTGGGAACTCACTCCAAATGCTCCTTAAGCTGCCTTGTCTGTTTTAATCTGCAATCCCCTTTCCCACATACTGGAACAGCTGCCTCTGCTGCAACCTCCAGCTGGTGCTCACAGGGTGCCTTAAATGCCTCCAAGTGTTTCTCTGCTGGAGACTGTGAACATCTACTTTGCCATAATCCCAGCTGCGTGTGGCAGGGGTGAGAGTTGGCGTTCCACCTTTCCTGGACAGCTTTAGCAAGAAAGTCTTTCTGGAAAATAAAGGGTTGATTTTTCTTCTTTGTGCCTAATCTGTTTCTAGCTAAGCTGAGCCTGGTGAGCAAATTTTAGGTGCCTCTTTAAGCGTTTACAGATCCCACTAGCAAAGAAGAGGAAACCGGTTTGGGGAAAATAAAAAACAGCCTGCACAAGAAGGAGAAATTGGAATCAATTTCCATGTCAGGTTTAAGGTCTGTTTTAAAGTCGAGGTTTGATGTTGAGGTGCAGAATCAAGTTTGGTAGCACTGAAACAGGCCAGACTGTTTTGTGAGATATCTTCGTCAGCAGACATAAATTCACGAAGCCAGAAAACCTTAAGTGATTTCTACCATCTTGGGTTGTGTAGGACAGAGAGCTGGAGTTCTTGGAGCCTTGTCATGCTCGAAACTGAAACAGAAGGGAAAGTATCTCAGTCCTTAACAGTGAATGGGTGGATGTGGAGATTTATATAGCAGTTCAGAGCAACCTCCTATGCCATTTTAAGGCATGAAGTGAGGAACAACCACCCCTTCAAACGATTCTGCAGGGAGTGCTCAGTGATACAGCGTTCATGAAATTTGGCCAAGATGCTGTCACTAGTACAGCTCTTCTTGGGCAAAGAACCACATGATCTTTAATTGACCACAAGTTGTCAAAGGCAAAAAATAGATTTGCCAGCCACAATAGGTGCATAAACTAGAGGATTACCACCAGTGAACTCTGTATAATTACCCACATCATGCTTCTGATCATGGCCAGAGCAGCAAAGCAAGTCTGAGTGATGAGGAACACAGCACAGTAGGTGAGAACTAGTAGTCCAGTAGATCTTTCTTTCCACACACATCGCATCACAGCAGGCCTGTGTTGAGGGTGTAGAGGAAGCATCAGATGGAAAATGGAAGGTCAGAAGATCTGGCCTAGGAAGGAAATTCCTCCATTTCAATCATAAACATCCAGTAGTATGGACAATGGTGCTGTTACTAGTTACTACATTTCTACCTGTGAGTAGATGAAGGATTTTGCTGCTGGTTTTGTGTATCTCTGTGCCTCTGCTATTTAGATAAACCTTAACAGTAATTTTCCAGAATCACTGGTTCTAGAAAGTGGTCCTCTCCAGAGAAGGGCTAAGAGGTTTTCTGTTGAGATTACGTGCCTGAGAGTCAGGTGGCACATTGCTGGTCCTTGCAGACTGGTTCTCTCTGCTCCCACGTGTACATGGGAGTTGCTCCTCTCAGTTGCTATCCAGTGTTTGCTGCATGACACTATAATGAATATTCACAAGATCTTGCTTTACGCCCTACTGTAAGTGTCTAAATTAGGAGCTTAGTCTCATGTTTCCCTCTGTAGTCTCCTCCAGACGGCAAAACAGAATATAAGCCCAAAATAGACGTTGTGAATGGTCCTCTGGAGCAGCCTTTCTCTCCCTCTCTGTTGTCTACAAAGAGGTTCTAGGAAAAGTCACACCCTAATTTAGGTGCTGAATTTGTGTGCCTGTACGGGCCAGTGTGAGCGAATGTCCTCTGTGTATTGTGCGCTACCAAAACCACCACATCAGCGGTCTGTAGAAAAGGTGCTGCCAGTAAAGCACCGTTTGGACAAAAACTAGGCACTAAAACTCTTTGTCTTGAATAATTTATTTCATACACTGCCTCTCTTCTGGCGTGCGAATTGCCTGTTAATAGCTTGCAGTTTTCTCACATTTGTTGGTTATTTGAAACTATTGTCTGAATAATTTCTATGAATAATTCTTGATCTGTAGGTCTTCCACACTCATTTCACTGGGATTATTTGAAAACTGAAATTCATCTTTCAAGCTGAGTTAGTTTTTATTGGTCTCATAGATCATAAAATGTATTTCTTTTCATGGAACTGACTGTTGAAAAATAACATATATTGTCCTATGAAGAAATACATTTGGGTTCCTGATGAGCAAATCTCATCTGTTTGTAGGTTCTATTTGGTTTGTTTGAACTATCATTCATAGAAACAACTGTAGTATTAAACAAGCTCACTAGTTCACCTAGCCCAGTCCCCTGCAATCTCAGGTAATCTTATAGTAATTCAAACACTGATTCAAATACTTACAGATTTTTAGCCTATAAATTATCTGGGGAGTGAATTTCCTTATGCTTTTGATCAAGTTGCAAGTCCTGAAAACATTAACCCCTTTCTTGTGGACATTTTATTTCTCCTACATCTGGTTAATGTTGCATTTAGAAAAGTCATAGAGAAAGAGAAACATGGAATATAAGAAAGGTAAGATGTAAGACTGGAAGGAATCTCAGGTCCCTGCCATCACCAAGGCTAGGCAATATTTTAAAGAGGAAAAGTTAAATATTTATAAGCCTTAGAGAACAGTTTATTTTGGATTAGTTTTGCATATGAAAGTTTGGGTTGGTTTCTTTTTATCTCAGGAGGCTCAGTTATGCCTGTTAGTCACTTCTCTGCAGGAGTACCTCAAGGAACTTCCTATTGCGTTTGTGAGTAAACTGCAAACATTGATATCAGCTGGCTGCTTCTTGTCCAGAAGTAAGACCACGTGTGGAAGTCCATTTTAATATTTAAGTGGGTTTTTTTTCCTAACAGCACTACCATGGTCTATGGCATATTCTCCTCATTCGTACTGGGGAACTGTTTTGCTTTTATGCACACCCCACGGCATAAAAGCAGACAGAGAGAAACTAAGGAATTAGTTCCTGAGACACTCTGTTGTTAAATTATCTTCTCAGTATTGGCCAAAAATAACTGTAGGAGTAACAGCGAGCAGAACAAATGCTAATGCTAGTGAATACAAACATGCCAGAAAGTACTTTATTCCCAACCCCCAAAATGCTTATTTTTTAGCAACAAGCAATAAACAATTCAATATCATTTACACTTCAGTCAATTTAGACCCTAGAAATAAATTTGTATTAATCACTAATTAATTAGCCAATTCAGACTCTTGTTTCTGTATTAAAAGTAGCCAGATCTTAAAGGTTCAGTGCCAGTCTTTCAAACCTTTTGAAACCTCCACCCCACCAATATGAATGGTTCCACTGTGTACCATGGATATAACACTTCTGTGCTCACTGTCCATCTTAACTGGGTCCTTTGAAGAATATTTTACCTAAATGTAATATTACATTACAACAGAGAGACTTTGGGATGTGAATTTTGGTTACCTCTGCATTCACAGAACCCCAGCAGACGTCTGGCTGACCAGCATGGCCAAAAACACGAGGTTACAGCAATGCCATTCCAGAAACCTATTTGGGCAGTAGCAGGGCATGTGCCAGCCCACAGGTTTGGTGAATTAGGTAATACCGGGGGCATACATCACCTGCTGTGAGATGCCAGGAGATCATCAAGCTGGAGGGAATCTCAGGAAGTCATCTGGTCCAGGCTTCTGCCCTGTGGCGGGTCCCTGGTATCTGTCTCGTTCTGGCGCATGTTCATCTAAGCCACAGTGATGCAAACACCATGGCCTTACCCCACAGTCTGTGTTGGTGCTCCGTCGTCCCTACCATTAGAAAACTAGTCCTAGACATACCTTGAATCATCCCATCTATTATTTTACCCCACAATTTCACTGGTTATCAAACACAGGTGCGAGGAGGACATTATTCTCTTTTTGCAGAACTTTTACAAACTTGAAGACTATTACTGAGTTTCTTCTCAAATTTATTTCTTAAATACTTCCAGTTCTTTCAGTCTTTCCTTCATTTCAGGTTGTGTTCTCTAGACCTTTGTTCTCCTCTAAATGATACCTTCTTGCAGTGCCTGACCTGACTACAGGATTCCCGTGGCGGCCTGCTTACTGATGTGAAGGGAACTGGAAAACTTCATACATCTTGCCAGCAGTGGTGTTTTTTTTTTTTTTTATATACAGCCCAGTATGTTGCTTGCTTCCTTCACAATAGTGTGATATTGTTCCACTGATCTGAATTCAAAGCTGATAATTCCTAGTAATATTACTAATACACTCCTGAATTAAACTATCTGTCAGTTTCTAGCTGAGTGTACTAGTGTAGCTTAGCTGATCCGTGGCCATTTCACTCTGTCATGCTGTACCTATCTTCTATAATATCTTGCCAAAACCTTTGTAATTTCCTTAACTGTGTGTGAGCACAGCTAAGAGAATCTCTGGTATAGTACGGTTGCCATGAGCTCAACTTAAGCAAGTGCAACATACATTTATTACTTGAAAAGACCTTAAACCAAATAGCTTTCCTCTGTCCCAGAGTGAGGAAAAGATGTTTTTCAATTCCTAAGTTGTGAGCTTGCTTTCAGGATTAACCTCTGGGAAGCTCTGTCCTGGCCATGGTTATACATAAGAAAATCCCACCTGTGCGTAACAGTGCTACTGTTTCAGGGTAAGCGAAGCCAAATTCATCCAAAGATTTTGATAGGCAATGTGGTAAGGCCTTCGAAAATTTGCCCAGTTTCTATCTATCTGGGGCTGGAACCATCTGGGAAATCCGGCTGCGGCAGGAAATGCTGAACTAATCTGGGCTCCAGAAAACAATTTGCTGCTGGGACAGTCTTTGGTACCAGGAAGTTCTCGGTCAGGTGGAATGTTAGATCCTTTTTCATGCTTCAGCCTCAACCTGCTCTACATTTGCTCTTTTCATTCCTCACTCTCTTCCTCAAAGCAGGATAACTAGATACCCATGTGTTTGGGGTATATTGGCAAGCATCCACTACAAGGAGACCCCCTTTTTTCTCATGAAATTTGAGCAAACTGTCACCACCCATGTCTAGGGGTGAAGGGTTGGCTGCATTAACTCATGTCTATTGTTTTAAACCACAGACCAGCCACCTTCACTGTAGAGTCAGCAGTCAAATACGATAAACCCACCATGCAGCTACTTCAAACAGTTGTCACACCACCTGTGTGATAGATTAAGTAAGAGACAATGGAGCGAAAAAATACACAACTGTCTGTTTGAATTAAGGAGGAAAGTGTTTTGCTGCAGTTTTCTAACTTGCCAATTGCTGACTAACAGGCATGTCATTGACTCCAGTGATGTTTCTTGCTTCTTAATAAAGCAAGTATGTGTTCACAACCTCAAGTGTGCGTGCTGGCACCAAGATTTTCATGTCTCACAAGGTAGATAACTACAAAAGTAGACTCATGCTGATGGCGGGCACCTGCATTTAACTTTTCACGTTGTCTTCAAGGAGAGGAGGGAGAAAGCATCTGTCATTTGCCTTGGTGGCCAATCCGGCCCAAACCACGACACACGTTCAGGTGCAAAACATCACACAGGACCTCCCACAGGAGGATTTTCAAAGTTTGTTCTAGCTTGAGAAATGTGCAAAGGAATGACTGAGCCCTACCCTTTCGAAGTCCACCTGAAGTCCACCTGAAGTTAAATACAGCTGCCTCCAGTGAGGTGATCAGCACAAAGTACCTTTCAGGCAGGGGGAGACAGAGTGGTTGCCACACACAGCATTTGCAAGCAGAGGTTGTGAGCTGGAGGAATATGGAGTGTTGTTTTGCTGTTTGTGGCCACAGCTCCATTGGGGTTGGAGCCAGACAAGGTGGTAGGGTGGGCAATTTAGCTGTCTATGCTACTGCAAGTATATGAACACCTACAGAGAAAAGAGAAAGGGAATTTCTCTTTCTAGTCACATCCCACTTGCAGCTTTTCTAGGCATTACACTAACCACAGACTAAAAAAATACAAGCAGGATGAGAGGTTCCAGTAAGAGAAAGACTCAGTGGCATGGGTGAGCTTCAGGAGTGAGGGCACTGAGAAGATATCAGGAGCCCTTGGGCCTTTCCTTTCCTTGCCTCTGCCACTGTCCAGTCTCCCAAGCCAGTGCTTCTCTAACCATTTTGCACGTGAAGCGTGAGAGCTGAGACTTTCTCTTGCTCCATATTTGAATAGTGCATAATAACAGCCTGTACATACTACTGTAATACAAAGTACACCAAGAAACCTCCCCCAGACACCTGTTGGAGGGTGGTGCAGCAAACTAATAGGAAACAAGATGATGGAAGGTGCAATACGCAATAACCCCCAAGTAATTATGCAGTGAAGATACAATGACGATGGACAGGTGTCCAAACAACACTGTATGTCTGCTGCAGAATAAAATTATGCCAGTTTCAGAAACTGGAGAAAACTGTGATTAGGAAATCTCCTTGAAAGTAAACCAGTCTTTAACTATCTGGCCCCAACTTCTCTGGAAGTGACTTGGCAAATAAGTAGGTACTTTTGATGTTGGGACTTCCAACAAAAATGGGATTCAGCTGCTCATGCCAGTGGTTGCTGCTGTGACTGCTTTTGCTGTTAAGTGTCTTTTGGTTAATTCTGGGTAAATCTGGACTCAGCTAGTCATCATAAACAGGGAACCGTTTTAATTTATGTTTTCAGAAGGGGAGGTGCTTCCAGACACCAGATTCGGTTAATAACAGTACTCACCTGCTTTGCCACAGTACATGTGTTTCAGCTTTTGGTGTTTTCGATATGTCTGAAGTGTTTGATCATCTGCGCAGGTGTACAAACAACCATGGAAGAATGAAGAAATGGAAATTTCCAAAGGCAATGGCAAGAAAGATATTTTTGTCTTTTTACTTGCTCTGAGACCCAAAGTGCGGTAAAGCTTAGGTGGTCAGTTGTGGGCACAGGAAGGATATTTTTGAGGTCACAGGAAACTCTGTGAGATGACTGTTTACTTGAAACAAGATCAGATACGAAGATCTGACTCATGCCCAAGTTCTCTTGATGTCTGAGGAGTGCAGGGTTTGGATCCCCTTTCAGTACCTTAATGGTGTAAAACCTCATCTCTGCCTGTACAGGTGCACTTTGGTCCAGAGAGCCGACTGCAGCTCCTACAGACAGATCCACATCAGCTCTCTGTGAATAATGCGCACACTGTCATCCATACGCAGGTGGAGATGAACCTGCTCCCAGCAGAGTCTGCGCTGTGCCGGGAGGGAGGAGAGGAGCGTAGTGAAACCCCTGACAAACTGCATTCCTCACGCCCTGCTGGGCTTCTGCTGGGGCTGCTCGGTGCCGGATGATTCGGGCTCAGGCTGTTGCTGCAGCACAGAGGGAGGTTTTACCCCTCACTTCATGCTGCCAAGGGCAAGCAGCCTAATTATGGCTTTCTGTGATACTGGGGTTCCTGGTAGCTGAATAGGTGCGTTGGACCTCCGTGCCTTTCTGCGTCCCTCTACAGGGCAGATAGACCTGAAATACTTATTATTTCCTGGGTGGGAAGCAGGTGCTCAGCGAAGAGCATAAATCCTACAGAGCTAGGAGGAAAAAAAAAAAGCACTCAGTAAAATAGATGCTAGGGAAAAAAAAATAAATACAAATCAGTAATTCTGCCACCAGGCACCTGCTGGCATTGTCAGTGAAATTTAGTAAGAGAGGTGTACTGAGCCATAGGTTCTGCAAATGCTTTTTTCCGAAGCCTGTTATAGGTCTCTCTGCATGTTTATTTATTACTGTCTTCACAGCACTTCGTTCAGGCTTTTTAAATGATTCTGAAAGGCATGAGGTTTAACATCCACAGGTCTGATGTCATGCTTTAACCTCCAGAAAAGGACCAGCAAGGTGACATTTCCCACACTGTTCCAGCAGTGTGTGTCTGACTCCTCCTGGAAAACTGAATGCTTGGGGTGAGAGGAAGAGGTCATCTGCACACTCACACTGTCAGTTCTTGACCTTTCTGTTGACAATATCCACAAGGTGTCATTACTGACAGCTGCAGCGACAAAGCTGTTTTGTGATAGGGACACATGTCCAGGCTGAAATCATCAACTCATTTCATCTAAGCTGCCAAGCTCAGAAAGTTGGTGCCTTTTGGCTGCTCAAACAACTGCTCTGGTTTTGAACTAGTGGCCTTTTGGTGACAGGCTCTGATGTCCTATTACCAATTCCCAAGCCATCCAGCTCCTCTGAACACATGCACGCTCAAAAAAAAATTACATATAAATGTAAATGACTCCGAAGTGCCAAGTGATAGAGACGTGACCTTCACCTGGGTCGGCGCATTGTGCGAGACAGCATGCACTGGAGCTAAGCTGACACCTACAGCCTTGCTGTCTTGGCAGCTTCAGAAACCGACTCTAGCCCCAGACCCTTGCTGCCCTTTGCTTCCCTTCACCTGCACTCTCCTCTCGGACAATAAAAATGAGACGTAATACATCACTTTTGTGATGGCTCTATTTTCAATCGAAACGGGAGATCAGGGTCTTGCAACGACTCGTGAGATTTACATTCATCTGCTGTACAGGGCTGTTAGGAAGCTGTAGTTTGGGTCACTTCAAAGTACTTTTATTCTGAAAAATTGGCCAGAAGTTCAGCTGGTGTACATCAACACAGCTCTGTTGCTTCAGTAGAGCTGATTTACTCCAGCTGAGGATATGGCCTCATATCATATGGCTGTTTTTTAGCTTAAAAGTATATAATGCTGCCAAGTACAAGACAGGCAGACACAGAGTTCAGTATGAGAGTAAAGGAGAATTCTTTGTAGGAAGATCTTGTTCCCGTATAAAGACATTTATAGCAAATGATTAAGAAATTATGTGTCCCTACATTTTCTAAGCATGCTGTGTTTGGATATAATTGTGTTACTTTGAATATTATTACTTCCATTTACAAAGTGAAATTCCAGCCCTGCTCTTTGAAAATTTGTCCCTTCTTACTTAGTAAATCATAATTATACTGTCACAGCGGTTACCAGTGGACCCTGAGGGTCAGTGGACTACTTCTAAGGGAATCAGAAAAGGTAACTAAGAAAATCAAACCTATTGTTAATAATCTTGAATTCATTATGCAAAGATGTGCAGCACCACTGAAAAATGTTTTGGGGATTGTAATTTGTAGAGGGCTGGAAAGTGCTTTCAATGAGATTATATTTCTTTCCATCTTTCTCATCGTTTTTCCTCCTGTTCAGCTCCCATTTCACTTTCAGTCTCTTCCTGATAGTGTGTTTATGTTTTGTTTTCCTTTCACAAGACTGATCTTGAGTCTTTAATATGTATCTACCTAACCTACACCATTCACATCAGTGAATGTTAAGATGTTATCCCCATTCTCAGACCTTTAGAAGTGGCCATCAGCAGTGGTACCTGAAGGGTTTTAGGACAGAGCCATCTGTCCAGATATTCTATTCCCATCCTGACAAGTCAACTGCTTTGTGAGTTAGCTGTGTTGTGCTTATGCTTCTTAAAGATTTGACTTTATTTAATTCCTGCCACAAAAGATCCTAGTTCTGAGTCGTTCAGCTGAATCTGTGCCTTATACAAGAGTGGTGATCGTGGTGAAATCCCTGTCAGAAACCCACAGCAAAGTGCTGAACAGGTATTTATAGTAAAAAGAGAATTTCTTCATCCAAAAAGGTACAGTCTAGACAAAGTGTCTTTAACAGCTCCCTGACACACTGCTGACCTGTGTAAATGGAAAGTCTCTGTCCCTGTGCCCTTTCTTTGTGCTGTGTCCAAATCCTACCATCAGTGAAGCATGCAGCTCTCTGAAGGAGCTTGCTTGCTTGCTTTTTCATCCTTTGCTTCTCCCTGGATGCTGATAGCTTAGCTGGGACAGAGGGAATACATTTCCTTCAAACACCTCATCAAACAAGGACTTCAAAAAAAAGCTCACTTCTTGCTGGCTATTTTGAAATTGGAGTCGATTTAGAATTTCCAGGACAGATTCTCACATTGGTTGACATATACACTATTGAATCCAAAATCCATATAATGAACACCAGGATGGGTAGCAACGAGGACTAAATACACATATAATTAACACAATTGGAGCTTATTCTTACATTGATTGTAAGGAAGAAACTTTGCTGCTTGGAACTCTTCAGTCTGGAGCAATAATTCGTGTGAGGATTGGGTAGAAGGCAAAGACAAGAAAATAAATCTGAAGTTCCATCTGCAGCTTCTTTAAGTTAAATGCATTTATTAGGAGGGTAGTCACCCTCTGAAAGGTATGGAAGTATACCACAACTAAAGTGTTAGGAATAGCTGATCAAATAGCGTGAGTTTTTTAAGTGCTTGTTTACCCAGACACAAAAATAGCTAAAAAATGTCAATTTTTCAGCAGAAAAATGTAAACATATTCATTAGAAGTAATATCCCACACAACCTTTTTTTCCTATAAAAAGGAGGATAATTTGTCTTTTCCATTCTCTCTCCCCTGCTGACAAAACAGAAAAAAAGGACATAAAGGAGGAAGAGGGGAACAACGTGAAAAAAAATTGTGGAAAGGCAAAAATAGTAACACAGAAAAACAATGTTCTTGTTTTCACTGCAAGACAAAAGAGTTTTGAAGGAAATGAAAATATTCTTAATTTTCTATCCAGAAATGTTTTTGGTAGAAAACTATCTCCCTTACTAGACCTATTTGTGGTGTTTATCAGCAAGGGGTTTAGCAACAGCACATAATTAAAAATGCTTTTGAAAAAGGTGGAGACTTATAACTTAGATGTGAAATAGCAATGGAAAAAAGCCTCTCTGAACATATTTAACTATCCACTTAGAATCCTGTTTAAGTTTGCAAGAGAACAATTTTTTATAATACGGTATAAACCTACCTCCAGTTTCCTTCCCAATAATGTGTTCTTGTCTCCTCTGTTTGCGGCTGGCCTGAGTAGCTGTGCAGCAGCATAGCAAGCTGGATTGAGGAACTTTTCTGGGTGAAAATTAAACCAGGAAAATAAAAAGAGGTTTTCAGTTTTCTCACCAAACTATTTGTAGCCATCAGTGTGAGTCCTGGCACAAGAGAACAACCAGATATTCTGTCTGGGAACATCTTGGCCTTGTGTTTAGGCCTCGTGCCCTGTTTCAGTCAAGGTCTTTGGGATGCTGACTTGCCCTGGGCAAATTTGGGAAATAGGGGTTTCCGTATTGTACATGATCCAACCTGACATGGGGCTGCCACAGGACCTTTTCATATGAAACAGGCAATACAGTTTGTTAAGCCAGAGCTCTGCTTCTGTCTTGACTTTGTTTGAATGTGTTGACTTCACTGGAGCTACTTCTCACTCATATCACAGCAGGTGAGGAGATAGTTGGTGTTGAGCTTCACAACATTCTATCAAAGGGAAACTGGAAAAAATTGCACCAGTTTTCAAATTCTGTAACTTCTGAATATTTGCTTAAAGATATCAAAATGCATCATGTGGCCTTCTAAAATAGCACTCCAACACCTACCTTCTGGGTATATATTGTCAGTTCTGTTCCCTCTGTATAGACTGAGAAACTGAAGGACTGAAAAATTAAACCCAAAAATCACACAGCAAATTTGTGCCACAGCTTGGACTAGAACTCAGATCTCCTTCAGGAATGTTTAACAAAATAAGTTATGCAAATATATGCGTCTTTCTAAGTGGTGTAGCAGCATCCACGTGAGGACTGGGTGGATAGAAAGCTTCAAGAGGTCTACCTTTTAAATTGGCATAGGAAAGCAAGATGGGTATTGTGCAGTAAGTGCCCCTTGATTTGATTTTTAACGATCTCCCACTGCGGCACGCTATTTGCCCAAGCTGGGGTGAATGCCTGGCCTGAACAACTTGCCCCCAGTACATACAGAAGACTTTATTGTGTACTTGAATTTGCTTTCTGATAATTTTTCACCATGTCCATCTGGACCTTTTTTTTTAATGTATTCCTTCAGTACCATTAGTGAGGCAGTGCAATGCCATTTTTCTAAGGTCCCGAATGTTTACTTCTCCAGGTAGGGTGATTATGGGCATGATGGAATGATGTCTTTAGTCAAGTGTAGATCTTATCTTCCCATGTAACAAGGTAGCCTAATGAAATGAGTTTTATTCAAAGACCTTGTCTCATAACGCTTCAGGAAAACATGATAAATTGAATGATTCTTTTAGCAAATGCATCACACAAAGCACCGGCATATTGCTTATGAAGTTTAATTTTGTAATAGTTCATGGGGTATAATATACCTGTAGCTATTTCAGCGGAATGAATCTTACAGACTCATTACAAAAGCAGAACTGTTGTCCCAAAATATTGCTTTTCTTGTTGAACTGTTGCTCGGTTTCAGGGCAATTTGCATGTATAACCTCCAAGGAATCACTGCATCTCACTTTTTAATTTTTTTTTCTTTTATTGTGCTATTATTATGAACTATGGTGAAAGTCTTTTATTTAAGTAGTGAGAGCCTAGCTGTTATTAGCAGTGGTTTTACTGACCAAATGTGGCAGACCAAATCTAAATCCAGAAACAAATTAGATATTTGTTTAAACTAAGAAAAGTTTGGTTGTTTACTAGCTGAAAGAATGTAAAACTAAACAAAAGTAAAACTACTGTGGTTTGAATATACTTTTGTTCTCTAGCATCTCCACATGTGGTGTTTTTCAGATTTCTTAAGGCATATATTAGCTTTAATGGGAAGACAGCTGATCCAATTTACGTATGAAAATGAGAAGTTACTCTCCTGATACAGTTATGTTTTTGATAGTAATTCTGCACTCCCATTACTGTAGAATACTGCGTAATGTAGTGGCACTTGGGGTGAACCTTGAGTGTATATTGCCTTATCTGTTGTCCATTTGGACCCCTCTGGGCTTGTTTCTATCTGTGGTGGGCCAGGAGGGAGCACTTCCCTGTGTGCAAGGCTTTCAGTTCATCCAGAATTTCCAAGGGCATTCTCAGGAGTGGTGGGGCAAGTGTGAGCATGAACACAGTGTCCCACCTCCTATTTGCCTAAGAACTCCCCTCCTGCTTCAGCAGAACTGCCACATTTGGGCTGTTTGGCTGCTGGGGAAAATGTAAAAGTCAACAGTGTAGTTTGTTTTAGTGGGAATGGGTGCGGGGATGACCTAGCAATCTGCATAGGTATAACCTAAGTGACTTACTCAAGCTTTTGGCAAAGCATGTACTTAGTTTCTCCTGATCCCTGAAGACTGGTACCATAACTGTTTCACCATCTGTCCTTTCTTAAATAGGGTGGCATATTTTTAAGTACACTGAGTTGCCATGCGTGCAATGGCAGTTCCTGGAGACTCCTAAACTGGCCCTCCAGTGTGTGCTGTGCTTGCATCCAAGCCGTATACCCACTACCTCATCAACCAGAAACCAGAGTGAGAGCAAGAGCTGATACAGATCTAGGTCTTGTCCCTGTAGTAAGTCTGGGTGCAAGAGGCATAGGTTCCTAGACCAAGGATCTCTAAAGCACTCCCAGGTAGACCTCTTTAGAGACATAGACTATAAAGCCTCTGGGACTGTCACAATAGACTGGGCTCATTACTTTTCCCTAGCTTTTCCTCATCTCCATTAATTTCTTCTTGCCTTTTTCTTCCCTACAATATCCCTAGAGTTCGAAAGACTGGAAAGTACTGAGGATGAGCTTGTGGAAGCAGGATCAAAGAGCAGAGCTGAAGTACATTGAAATCAATGTGAATTTTTCAAAAAGGTAAAATACCGTAGGCTTTTTTCATGCTCTCATTCTACATTGTTTGTGTTACAGTAATCTTTAGAGGAGCCTAATGAAACTGGAGCCTCACTCTGTTAGCCATTGCCTATGCAGCACCGGCTAGATCTTCAACTTCATTGGATTCATTGGAGCCATGCCAAGGCTGAGCAGCGAGGCTCTGAACCCATCTCTGCTGCAAACATCTTACTGGATAGGAAACACCTGGTCTCAGGAAGCTCAGATCTGGAGCCTTTACATTCTAGCATAGCAGAAATGCTCATTACTGCTAACACTAACGCCATGGCAGGGGAGTTGAGTGATTTGCCCTAAGTCATGCAGCAGGCTGTGGCAGGATCGGGTCTCCTGAGACCCAGACTCAGACTCTCAGTCCTTTTCTGTCTGCCTGAGGAAATGCTCTGTCTGAGCATTGTGCCACTCAGGGAGCCAGTTCCAACAGCGGTTTCCACTTTTTGGGAGTGGGTGGGAGAAGTCCACGGGCACATTAACTAGGAAGAGCAACATTTGTTGGAGTCTGAACCCACACTTGAAATGTTCTGGATTCTGAGGGGTAAAACATTGGAAAGCAGTGACCTGTAATATTATCTCAGTTCATATTTTTTGATCTAGTTGTAATGAGATACACTTTTTTATTGATTACTACAAAGCTCTCATTTTTGAAACTTCAGTAACTTGACTTTGAACACTGAAAACTGTCGTATATATATATTTAAATGATTGCTTTTATATAAATCTACAAATTATATTCAGTTCGAAAACCTGGACTCTCAAGATTGTTGAGTCTCTTTACCCATTGTTTATCTCATTTCAAAGCACTGAAAGATGTTTCAGGGATTGTATCTTGTACAGTTTGGAGTCTACTTCTCCAAATCTTTCCAGAGATTATTGGTTAGGATGTCCATGTCATTTAGCTTGCAACTCTTTGTTAATGAAACTTTTAGTAGCGCTGAACATGGTAGAATTTATCATGGGATAAAGGAGTTAAAAATCTCTATGAAATTGAGTTTGAAATCTATATAATGCATGTACTGTATTGCACGTATATACTACAGTCAGTATCTTTAATCACATTTGGTGTTTCTGTCTATCTGCATATACTTCACAATTTTTTCTTCTGTAGCTTCAATTAGTGTTTAATGAACTTAGCGAGAGTTAATTATTAAAAAGTGACTTCAGGGGTCAAGCCTGTTTTACTTAGATCCACAAAGACACAGCGTGAATGTGGTTTTGCCCCTATGAAAATTGTAGTGAAAAGCTCATTATTATTTTTTTAATCAAGGAATAAAAAGCTGACCAGTCTAAGTATCCTTTCCACAACACATTCTCTGGCATTATTGCTATACATATTTATAAAGCAGCTATCTGTCCTGTGTTCAGGTATACCACTCTTCCAAATCTAACAGCAAGCATCCATTTAAGTCTGACAGCATCATTCAGTTCTTTTTATGTTCCTCCTCCTTGCTGATTTAAAAATGTTATGAAATTGAAGTAGACTGTGGTAAGTACAGTGACAATATGTTATTTTCCCATTAAGTACTATGGGATGTGGTCTTATGTGCCTTGCTTCAACGCTTGTGATAATTAAACGTTAGGGAGGGGTACTGAATGTAATTTTTTTTTAATCACATCAGAGTCACACTGTTAATGCAGAGTCAACATGCCTACAACATTTTGGATTCAAATCCATAATTTTTTACAGCCAAAACATTTGTGTGTTGATGAATGCCTTGCACTGTCCTTTTAGCATTTGAGCTGAAGCTCAGGCTGGTGTGGATTATACCTGTATTGCTCTTCTGTCGGACCTGGGTAACGCTTGAGCTGTCAGGCCTTGCGCTGGCCTCTCCTGACCAAACAGGGAGCAGTGGGTTCTCCCTTACCTTGCCTGCGGTAAGGACGGAGAGCCAGCAGAAAGCTCCTGTCCACCTCAGTGCCTCCCATGCCCTACCACTGCCCGCCCAGGCAGGGTTAGGGGCAGCCTTGTCAGGCTGACCCGTGCTGCAGTCGTGCCTTGGTCTCACCCTCCCGATCGGCTATTCCAGGGCACGGATAGAGTCAGCTTATACGTGGCTGTTCTATGCAGCAGTATGTCTCAAGTCATACCCCAGCTTTCACTAATATTGTTAGGCTGATTAATGTCGCATGGCTGGTAATAATGCTGAAGATATTAATATTTAGCCTGCTGATCACTAATACTCTGCTCTAAATAATAACGGAAGCCTATTCTCTGTTTATATTGACAAGAGAGTCTTGCAACAATGAACTCTTTGTGCCTGACATTCAGAGAGGTCAAGCTCTCGCTAATCTTCTGCTGTCTTCAAGGATCATTGTTGATCGCTGCTTGGAAGATTCAGAACTGTCACTGCAGTGGCTGATGAAGATCAAAGTCAATCTCCTTTGCACGCAGGCATTTGGTGGTGTTCAGAACCAAGACTCAAGCATCTGACCTTTAAGTTTTCATTTTATCCTTACGTTACAACCACGCAGGATGCATTTCACCTGAAGCACCAAGGCAATTTAGACATAAATCGTGGACTGCATGTGGTGTTTGTTATTGTGTTGTTCGTCTGAGCCTGCACAGCCGATCTGTGGAGGGATGGTGCATGTTTTGTAATGATGGAGCCTTGGTAATTTGAGATGAATTATTAAGTGCTGACAATAAATGAGCATCAATATGCAAACAAATAAGCAATGACAAAGAAAGCAGGAGAGAGGGGTAAGAAAAATGGCAAGGTTTCCTGAGGATCGGACAAAGATGTTTCTCTGGGATTATTTTGACTGGTGTCAACTCTTCCTTTTATTTAGGAGCAATTTCTTTCAAAGCAATAAATATTTGAAAACTTCATATTTATTAAGTGTTAATTTTACCCCTAGGCCTTTTGAGCTAAAAGTTCAAAACACAACACTGGAAATACACACAGGCTCCATCTGTTCGTCTCCTGCTGCATGCTTTGAAAAATGTCACCCAAAGCCTTCATTATTTTTAGTGGTGTATTTTTTCAGGTTTTGGATCCTTGCTTTAACCTTCAATATCTGTATCTAGCTCTGTCTCTGCAAGTGATCTCTTCAGTAGCCTGTACAACTACGCCCGGTCACTCACTGCAGCTTAGGGAAGTCAGGCCATCACCAGGAGGCCAATTTCCATTTTTAATTAGGACCTGTGGGCAGAGATCTATATTCAGGACTTTGGTCCACTTCAATCCACAGAGGATTTCCCACTGGTGTCACTGGAAAATTGCACACAAAGATGAAGGATAACAAATGGCTTTTTACAGGAACCAACTAAATATTATATAATAATATAATCTAATTAATATAATCTAATAACGAACTAATAATCTCCATTATTTAGGTGCCCTGTTTTGGCATTTACGGTGTGGTCACAATTTAGATTTATGGAGCTCTATTTATTCTCTGTTGTAGTGGGTTGACCTTGGCTGTACGTCAGGTGCCCACCAAAGCTGTTCTATCACTCCCTCTCCTCAGCTGGACAGGGGAGAGAAAATATAACGAAAGTCTCATGGGTCATGGTAAGGACAGGGAGGTCACTCAGCAGTTACCATCACTGGCAAAACTGACTTGACTCAGGAAGATTAATTTAATTTATTGCCAGTTAGAAGTCAGTGTAGGGTAATGAGGAATAAAATCTGAATCTTAAAAAACTGTCCCCCCACCGCTCCCTTCTTCCTGGGCTCATCTTTACTCCTGAATTCTCTACCTCCTCCTCCTGAGCGGTGCAGGGGGATGGGGAATGGGGGTTGTGGTCAGTTCATCACATGTTGTCTCTGCCACTCCTTCCTCCTCAGGGGAAGGGCTCCTCACACTCTTCCCCTGCTTCAGCATGTGGTCCCTCCAATGGGAGACAGTCCTCCACAAATTTGTCCAACATGAGTCCTTCCCACAGGCTGCAGTTCTTCACAAACTGCTCCAGCATGGGTCCCTTCCACGGGGTGCAGTCCTTCAGGAGCAGACTGCTCCAGCGTGGGTCTCCCATGGGATCACGAGTCCTGCCAGCAAACCTGCTCCAGGGCGGGCTCCTCTCTCCATGAGTCACAGGTCCTCCCAGGATCTTGCTCCAGCACGGGCTTCCCAAAGGGTCACAGCCTCCTTTGGGGTATCCACCTGCTCCAGCACGGAGTCCTCCATGGGGCGCAGGTGGATATCTGTTCCACTGTTAGCCTCGATGGGCTTCAGAGGGACAGCTTGCCGCACCATGATCTTCACCACAGGCTGCAGGGAAACTCTGCTCCAGCGCCTGAAGCACCTCTTCCCCCTCCTTCTTCACTGACCTTGGTATCTACAGAGTTGTTGCTGTCACATATTCTCACTCCTCTCTCCAGCTGGAATTGCACGGTTTATTCCCCTTTCTTAAATATGTTATCCCAGAGGCATTACTGCCGTTGCTGATGGGCTTGGCCTTGGCCAGTGGTGGGTCCATCTTGGAGCTGGCTGGCATTGGCTCTATTGGACATGGGGGAACCTTCTAGCAGCTTCTCACAGCAGCCACCCCTGTAGCCGCGCGCCCCCCACCCCCGCCCCAAACCTTGCCACACAGACCTAATACATCTGTATTTCTCTCCTGTCCCCATCCTCTTTCCTCTGTTTCGTTCCCTTCTGCCTGTTTTGGTCCACATCCTAACGCTTTTCCTCAGTGTTTCCCTTTCTCCAGCAGCTTCCCAAACCTTCCCTGTCTCATAGGCTGAGATGATCAGAATTTGAATAATCGGTGTTGACACTTTTGAGTGCCATCATTAGGGGTTAGGCTTAATCCCTTGGGAGGAACAGAGCCCTGGGAGCTCACAGCTTGCAGAGCATTGTCTTTAGTTGTCTGCATGTTCAGCACCATAGGGCTTACAATTTGTTCAGTTTTTGAAGTTTTTTTGTAATTTTGTGGCTGATTTAAAGAGAACGACAGTTCAGGTTCTGCAGAACATCTATCATGAAAACACCAAGCCAGTCAAATCCCATGAATAGGATACAAGCAGGATCTGCTTTGAAAGGTTTTTCATTTTTCTTTTTTTCCCTTTGGGAATTAGGTTCCCGATTGTAGTAAGTGGAAGCACTGTACGTGTGGTATTTCAATGCTTCTGTAAACCAGGCTATTTATTTATGTGAAATATGGATTTAGATGCAACACTCAGAGCTCCAAATCTCACATATCTTTTTTGTTCTTGCTGGCAGAAGGCAAGAATTTGTCCTCATATGAAATACTAAAATGTGCAAGTTCTTGTGTTTTGAGTGATTGCTCTTTCCCAATTTTAAAGAAAGCATCACTGAGATTAATTTCACTGCTGTCCCTGAACTTCCTAAATGTTATCAAAATGACTCGAGGAACCCTACTCCACTGAGTGACCTGACCTGTTAGCACCATGCTCCATGGTAGGTAAAAGAAATGCTTGTCTTGGAGAACAAAGAGACATATTAGTAATCAGCGCAAAGCCAGGATATGAATTAAACTATGTATAAAGATAAAACCTCAGGGAGAATATCATCATCTTTCATAGGTGGAAGTAAAGGGAACCTGCTTTTGAGGAAAAGCTTGAACATGGAAAGTGTCATCCTAGAAGGTGAAATTGGTCTCATTAGCTAGCAAATAAAAAGGACTCTGTAAAGACTTTTCCTTTGGAAGAAAGCTGATGATTTCTCTTTTTAGAGCCACACTAAACAATGTTGGTAAATTGTGCTCAGGATGGTGATTATCATGAACAGCTATCGTTTGATAACACAAGTCTCTGCCTGTAAAGATCTTGGGAGCTCCAGTCAGTATAAATCACTGCAGTCAGACCACTCTGAGTTTGTTATTTCCCTAGGTGCAGATTTGTTCTCTTCTGCAGTCCCATGTCTCCTCATGGGAGCTGCACCGATTCAGGCAGACCACCCTCTGTGGCCCAGAAGTGATCAGCTTTTCTTAATGAGAGTTTGCTGGTTCAGGTAGGCTTCCCCTGACTCAGGAGTACCCTTGTCCTTCTTGTTGGGGCAATGTTGAATCTGAATATCTGTAGCCTTAAATTGAGGTACCCGGCTAGCTCCTGGGAAGGTTGGCCCTTCAGAATGGGGTGAAGCCAGAGATCCTTCCCTTGCAACATCTCCTATAGGATGACAGAATGCTATAAAATACGCAGCAAGTGGGCAAAAGATGAGTCTTACCAAAGCCTCTGTCATAAGACCACAGAAATCATAGAGTCTCAAAGAGACTGATTTGGGGTTTTTTGCCCAAGCAGTAGCCATTCCTGAGGACCACAGCATCTGTCCCAGCGTCTGCCTTGTTTCTCTCTTAGGTGCTCATCTCCTCCAGGGCTAAAAGAGCCTTAAAGGGTTACCTTTGTAACCCTTTAAGAGTGGGTTGCCTCTCATAGACACACCTCTCCTTCCCTTAAAGGGAATGAGCATCTTATTACTGTTGTTACTGACCTGTTACAACGGATTTGAGCTCAGGACTCTAAGTTTCTTTAACAGCTTTTTTAAATTCCAGACATAGGAGTTTGGGTGGAAAGGGTTGGGAAAAGAACAAGAAGTCTTTTAATTAAGTGTGTACTTTCCCCTTTATACCATGAGTTGGTCATAAACCTGGGAACAGGACCCAACTGTTCAGATTCTAACTCCAATTATTCAACTGTACAGAATGTTCTTTTTACCATTAGAAATATTAATAACAATAATTTATCACAATTTCACCTTCAGAGGGAACTGTGAGAAAAGACAGGTGAAAACAGGTTAATGCAAGGGAAAATGGCTGACTCCAGATTTGACTTAAAGGTTAGTAAAAGCAAAGCAATTTTTCTTGTATACGAAAATGTGTCGTATTAACAACATAGTTTTAGTGGCATATACTTTTTCTTTGTGTGAGCCTTTCCTTTTGTCTCATCTGCTGTTAAAACACAAGCCTGTTCTCAGTACACAGTCCCCAGTGCTAGGCATCTTATACCCAAGAACCTGTCTTGTTTCCCCACTTCCAATTTATACTACTGCGGGATGTGGTAACATATTGAGTTATCAGTCAAGCTATTAAGCTGGCTGTAACTATTTTTAATAAAATACCACAAAATGATAGAAAAAAATATTTGAAAGATGAGGATTTGACCACTTTACATGTGTTATAGATTCTGAACATGATGTGCTAATGGTAAATTCTGAAAAGTTATCTTCCGTATAATGTCATTTCTGCAGAACTCTCTTGCCTCAGGGCTGTGAATTATTGTGCTGTGAACATTATAGGAGAGATTATTTACAATAAATCGTGTAAAACCCCAAATGTTTTGCAATCAGAATATGTCAAATGCTGAGAAATGAGGAACCCACTTTGGTTTATAACTTCCTTCAAGTATGAGCCAAAAACTGTACAGTACTGTACCTAATGGAAAAGCATCCAGACCAATCTCTATAAATACTTACCACAGTCCCATAAACTAACCTATTAGAAGCACTTGACATTTTCATTTATACCTGTAAAACTAGTGAAAAAAGTTACATAGGCTGAGCTCTTTAATGCTTTCTCAACATTCCTCACGCACAAAACAACTTATACTCTAAAGAATTGTTCATGTAATCTCTTGACTGACTGTCTGTTATCTAAAGTATGGTTTACCTGAATAATATGAGTTATGCTTCCTCAAGTTCCCAGTTTATGGTGTTAGAGGCATTCTTGTTTATTTCTCCAGTGCAGTTGGTATGCTGTAAAAATCTACTGGTAATAATGTAATAGGAACCTTCACGGTAGCTGCGAAATAAATACAGGACCTTACATTTGTAAAATGTTAAAGATTTTTTACCAAAAGGTCAGGAAATTAATTCTGCCACATTACCCATCTGCAATATTTGATATACATTTAAGATTACTTTTTATGTTGTGTATCAACATACAAATTTAAAAAGAGAAGCAGAAAACACTGCTGGAAAGGATGTGGGCAAGTAGGTCAACCCACAGATTCTCTTGGACTGCCCTGATTCAAGTATTTTTGTTGCAGATAAAGAAAACTTAAAGAAACCGTTTGGGAGAGCTTTTGAAAGAGGCTCAGTATGCTCAGCACAGGTAACAACCCTCCCAAGTCTACTGAAAACAGAAATGGCAAGTCAGATTAGCATTAGCAGTAGGAAGTATGCGCCAACATTTTTGAAGTATACAACTATGAACGCAAATAAAATATAAGATGTATGTGATGTGGAACAGACCACAGGATGGATTACTTCACCCTTCAGACCATTCAAAGAAACATTGGACCTGAACCCCACGAGTCAGAAGTACAAATGAGATCCAGAACTTCATGGTAAAACTACATCTCAGTTTCATGCACTGCTGGTACCACATCCTTCACTTGCACAAACTTGTGTCTCTTCTGCTTTACAAATAATTTACAAACTTTTTCACTGAATGTGGGTGTGGAGATGCTTAATGCATAACCTTAAGGGCAACGAGCGGGACAGTTTCTGCACCTGACTACCAAGGACCCAAACACTCATAACAGCTCTCTGCTGCTCACTTCAAAGCAGTCTTTTTGGAAGGAAAGAAAGATTGCAAGGTACCCCGGCAAATCTATTTTTATCCATCACCTGTGTCTATCAGTCGTGTAGATGTAGCATTTAAGTGGAAAGAAAAAAGTCTTGCAAACTAGTATTGATTATAAAGCCACATGGCTGCAGCACCACTTAGCTTCCAGACAGTCTACAGCCTGGTGATCGCAGGCTGGCTCACTGCAATTGCTTTCTGAAAAGCCCAGGAAGATGCACTCGTGACGAAGGCTCTCGCCTTCTGCCCTTATTTCACACCAAAGACAGTGATATACACAGTGTAAATGGCTGCATGTACTGTACTGTGCTCTCTCGGTGTCATTTTGTTTTCAAAAGGAGCAGTGAATTTTAAGTCAGGCTTTTAGGATTAAGAAGCCATACCTTTCCGTAGAGTCTCTTTTTACTGCTTGGTCACAGCGCTATTTTTTTCAGTAAAACCTAGAAACTCAAACTTTCAACAAGTCTGCTTACGTACTACCAAGGCAACTAAGCAATTGTCTTGGAAGCACACCATATGTGTTGTTATCCTACAGTATAATGAGGCATGTAAATTTGAAGAGAAATTATGTGGAAACAAATTTACGAATGTTATAATTCCTCATGCCCAATCTGGCATTTAATGGTTAAGATTAGCTGCTAAATACCCCACCTTCCTAAAGGATCAGGTAAAATACCAATATGTAGAAATAAGACTTGTGGTATCCATGTAGGGAAACAGGTACTAAGGTTTCATTTTTATTAGTTTTGCAGTAAGTTTGATGAAAAATGTAGCTTGTAAAATTTGCAGTATTATTTCAATTTGATCTGAGTAGCACAGAAGTGCATTTCCGGTCAGCCTGTAGAATATACTGATGCTAATGGCATTTTACTATCCAACTCATTTTTATGTTATTTGGGAACTCCAACAGCAATGTTATTGACAAAGCTGTTGAAACGCATTGGCCAGAGAGAAGATATTTTTTACCTTACACAAAAAATGGTATTCAACGACAAGCAAATCAAGCAGTTATGCACAATTCTCAATGGTATTTCAAGCAGGAATTTGTCTAGAAAGAAAGTCTAAGTTATCACACAGAAAAATAATCCTCAGCACACAGGAAACCAGCACAAACAATGGCAAGTTACAGGATACCAGGAACAAAGCAGTGCTCCATAAAATGCATAGCACATTACATTACAGGCAAGTTAGATGAGCAGAAGACATACTGTATGTTTTGTAGCTGTCCTCCAGATGAGATATTTCTGTCTTTCTGTTGATGATTGCCCTTTGAGTTGTTGGGGAAAATGCTGATTTTGGCTGCTGCGTGGCCTGCGGGAAGTAGCAACTAACTTTTCCTGTCAAAGGTCCATAAAGACTGCAGCATTTATTCTGGTGTTTTTCCGAACTTGAAGGGAACAGCACACCAGTTTCATTGCTGAAGGTACAGGGATGCACAGACGCCGTTCATCAGCACTGATGTGAAACCAGCAGTGGTTTTCTGCGCTTTCTCAGGACCAGTTCGATGGTTTGGTTCTATGTTTGGTATTCATCCCTACTTAGAAACTACTTATCTCTGGTGACTGCTAGGAGTCTCCTCACCGCAAGCACCCTCTATGATGAGTGGAAAGAGCTACAGACCTTCAAAGGGACATATAGTCCATCTAAGAACTTGTTTCCTGGAGGTGAGTACTTTGTCAGAAGGAGCCTGAGTAGAGGACTCCGTGCAAGTAGGTGCTTCTGTTAAATTCCTGAAGTTACTGGGGTAAATCTAGGTCCTTTCCCCTGATAAGACTACTCTCTAAAATGTTTTCAGCCTTTAAATCTTTTTTGCACCATTGAGAAAAGAAAGAACTGTGGTGTCAGAGTCTTATCCCCCATCCCTTCCCCCCCTGTATTCTATGTTCTCTTATTAAAGGAAACAAAATGGTTTGGAAATTTATTCCAGACACAAGATTTTTTTCCTTAATGTATATTTCTGATGCAGCCACATGCTGGGTTCTTTACATTAAACACATTTGGTGATTCAAGTTTACTTTTAGAAACAGCTTGCTTTGTTTTCTGTTCTTAGTTGTTTTTCTTTGTTTTCTTTTTTAAAACTATGAGTTTACTTTTCGTACGTCTTGTCCTTTTAAGGAATGCAGGCCTCTTCTTCCATCTCCTATGGTTTATTTAGTGCTTTGTGGAAACACACTGATCTTCGTAGCCAACAACCCATTGTCAGCCTCCTTGGGTTGCCTCTGGCATTGTAACTTTTAAAATGGTGATTTCCATCCATTAAGGGGTAACTTAATTTTGGTCTGGGTTAGTCTCATTCAGCTGTAAAGTTAAAAGTATCTATGCCAAGCAAGTTATATGGGCTCCTTCTGAACTTGATGGGGAAAAAGGCTTCTCCAGAAGGTTACTCACCTCACCACTATCGTCCTGTGTGACTCTCTCCATTGGCAGAGTGCCTAGATGATGAGCTTCGACTCTGAGTGGACCCTCCCTGCTCATGTGTGTTTCATATTTCCAGGTTGACCTTCACAAGGAAAGGGTGAAAAGCCTGTTTTGTCATAATGTCCCCAACATACGGACTGCACTGTACTGGCCTAAGTTCTGTTTGTTTCAGTTTAGCTTAAATATCTTCCTAGCTGCCATTCAAAAGACTTAGATTTTCAGTGGGTATAAAATTGTTCATACACTCCTTTGCACCTGGTTAGTTAAAAGAATAATAAAAAATGGATTGAGTTGAGCTGATACAACTCCAAATACAAACAGTTCTAATCACTCCTCTGGTTCTCCTTTATGCATCTAATTTTTCTGTAAAAGGCTGCTCAGGGCCATAGGTTTTGTGTTGGCCAAAGGCTAAACACTTCTAATGCTGTTTTTCATTCTCAAGACCACAAGTACGGTATATTTCTTTTGCAGTTTCACTCTTCCAGTTTTCCTTTGTATTATTATAGATTCCCTCTTGGGATCAGCAAAATAATATGTGAAGAATATTAGCGATATGGAAGCTTGCTTCAGGGTTATCTTTAGATATCTGAGTTGAACTCTACAAGTGAGGTACTAAATCTGCCTTGAGATTATCAATACAAGAACAAGTGAAAATGTGGGCTTTAAAAATAGCTTGTACTCCTTTTGTTCTAGGACAGGAGGAGAAACTGAACTATGCTCTGCAGTCATTGTTGCAACACAGCTGGCTTCACTGAGCTCGTGCTGATGTAACTGCCAGCAGAGTAAGGCTACATGTATCTGATTTACAAAAGTCAAATATCACAAGGTGTGTAGATATTATAGCATGGGTAAGGCACAACAAGAGGTGCAGATGACTGCCTGTTTTGCATATAATCATCCTGAGTGATGATGGTAATAGTCATGCTATTAGATTCTTTGACTGGGGTATATGTAATAATGATTTTACAATAGCTTAGAGAAACGACAGTACAATAATATTGTATATGCACAACTTAAAAAAAATCAAATCTCTGATGTTTGTTATGTATTCTATAATACTTTCTGCATGGCTGGCATTTCATCAGTGGGCTAACAAAACTTCAATTTTATAATTAGGTTTCACTACTGAGGTCCACAATGAGCCCAGTTATTTTCAGGGAGTAAAACCAGCCTTCACTAATGCTTTTGCAAGGAGCCAGGTATTGCCCTACTCTTAAAGCTGACTGAGTGAGTCTAAAAGTTTTACAAGATCTAGCTGAGGTTTATACCAATAAAAATCTGGGTTTTCTCTTTTTTTTTAACAGTAAAAATCCGTAAGTAAAACAAAGTTTAACCTTTAAAGGTGTAAAGCTTAGGTTATTGGGCCATTTGTATTTTTTTTTGGCAAAGTTGAAGTGTTGCATGTTTTTCTAGGGAACTTTATGTTCGATTTCAAGAGGATTTGGGTATTTGGAAAATTTTAATAATTCCCTTTGTCTTCTAAGCTCTTCTACCACAGAAGAGTTTTAAAAATTTCATTCTGTTTTCAAAATAAAAATGCAAATAACCCTTTGATATAGTTTGTACATAAAGGAATATGCTGTTTTTTTCGTATTTTTTCCTTCAATTAGCTAGTCTTGCCCAATAAATTTCAGTGTTTTGTTACTAATAACTAATGAAGAACAGGTAACAAAAGCCACAACAGCATCTTGTACTCATTAAGAATTGGATCAAGCTAGCTTGCACATCGCATGAAGCACGCCGTCACATATAGAAAGCAAGAAGTGTCTGGGGCAGCATACATTATTAATTAGAGCTGAAGCTGGACCTCTGTTGTGGCAATCATGACTTTCATGTTCTATTACTTTCATGTTCTAAAAATACTATGCCTGACTTGATGTTTTATGATTTCTATATGTGAGCGGGTGGACATTAGACACATTTTATGAGGGGCTGCAAGCTTAAATTCTCCTCAGTAAAGGAGAGGAGAAGTTCAGCAAGGGCATGGTAGCAACATAAAGACCTTCTGCTTGAGAGTGAGCGTCCATGGAGGGCAGCAGTCAGTTCCTGGCACCTTGACCTCAGTAGGATGAATCTGGAACATTTTTCATGTCCCAGAACATCCAAAAATCTCTGGATATTTTATAGCTGCTTCTTTGTTTTGTATTGCTCAAGGTTGTTGGTGCCTCTGGTGTAGGAGGAGCAGCATCCTATGCCCATCCTTATATCTGCACTTTGGTTAGTATGGCAACATACCTCTTTTAAGATTTCCTGCCAGCTCCTGGAGTTCACTACAGAAATACTCTTCAGCCATTTCATGCTTGCACTGTTTGATTAGTCTGAGTGCAGCAAATAGTTTGACCTGGATTTGGAAACTCATTAACTCTGTCTTGTAGATGTAATGAATTTAAGTATGGTCAAGCTGATCATGTTCTTTTGAGGTAGTGATAGCTAGGTAGGTGACAAAGCTGTCAATACAATGCTTTCCAATGATTGGATCCTCCTTTTTCAAAGTGATTAAGAAAAGGCAAATGTGAGACTTTGCTATTTCCTCTGTTAGCACAAATAGGTGCATAAACTTGGCAATACACAGTCAGAGGAAAGGGTTAGAAAGTGATCTTCTGACAGAGGCTCCATCAGAGATCAATAGGTTGTTAGGATGCAATCAAATGTCTTCTTTGAGTCACCGTTGAACAGCTAAAACACTTATGTGGATTCTTCAAGCCAAATACTTATATTTTGTGTTGAAGCAGAAGGAGAATGCAAACATAGTTAAATACTACATTTTACATGGGGGCCGATTGCCAGCAGCTGAAGGACAGTAACTTCCTAAACTGCTGAGGCATGATCCCTGTGATTTTGATTCTGACTTGAGGTAGCTTCAAGTAATGGTAATCGCAAGCAAAACTTCCCAGGCAGACTTCTTGCATCCCTTTTAGTGTCACAGAACGGACATTGTAAAATTAATGTGTCATTTTGCTATAAAGCCACACTCAGAGAAGTTGGAGATTTTTATTGTAATTGAAATTAGTTTGGAATGGAGTCTTGTTCTTGATCAGCTATTTCTCCATGTAGCTTGTTCTCTTCTTAGGCAGATGCGGGCTTTTTTGTCCCAATGCAGTGAGGTCATCTACAAGTGAACTGCTCTGCAAATCCATCGAGAGAGACATGGTTCAATGACATCATCCTCATGTCATTAGTGGGAGCAGAGTATGCTTAGTATCTCATGGAATGGTAATGCTAGTGTCAGGCTTGAAATCTTTTGTATTTTGCAAAATCAAGCAATTGAGAGATCAGACTAATTAATTATACCTTTTAAGACCTTTTCTCCTCAGATAAAACTATGTGTTGTGAATGGACTTCAGCTACCACAGCGCTTTATTGGAAATGCTTAGTATATATAAACATGAAAAAAGACATTAATAAGCTTATAACACTTTGTGAGATCTATCTTTTGGTCAACCTGTAAAGTGTTCTTAAATAATTTTGTTTTCTTGGTTGCTTCAAGGCTCTATTTTCATTCCTGAAAGATGTTTGTTCAGCCGGTTTCTGAAATTACCAACATTTTCCAGGGCTATAATCTACTTTGACTAAAGAAAGTCTGAAGATGGCTGATGTTCCAGGGAACATGTGTTTTGAATTGAAGAACAATGATACAGTTTTGTTTGCACTCATAAATAATGAATCTTTTTCTGACCACAAGTAAAGATTGTCTAAATTAGTCTCCTGATTCAGTAATTGATCTGAAGCGTATGCTGTGTCAGAGCTATCAATATACTGATGACTGCATGCATCTAAGAGAGCAGTGTTTATGAAGGACATTATAAAAAATATAAAGGGGGTTAGAAATGAGCTTTGTGGATTATCTTCAGTTAATGGCATGGCAAATGTCATTTTATGGACCTAATTTACTGAACATTAATAATGCTACAGTTGAGGTAAATCATTTTAATGGCAAGATTTATGTGAGTAACACTAGCACTAATTTACCAATGGAATTTACAAAATCCATTTAGCTCTTCTAAAGAGGCGCTAAGTGGATGTTATGGCTTGGTTTTAGACTGACACTATCACAGGAGAAGGGCAGCCCTGATCTTTCTTTCTCCCTTGTGCTTGTGCATAGTGAAAGCCAGAAGATTAGTTCAGCAATAGCACTTTGGTGAGTCAGAGAATAGTGCTGAGTGATGAACCCATTTTTTTTCAATGCCTTCATCCAAGAGCAGATGATTAAAGCTATGCCAAAGCAATATTGGGAAGAGGTGTTTGGGGACTGCACCTCCTGTACAATGTCCTCCCTGTATTAAATGCATTTACCTGCAGGTAACTGAGCTGATGTGAAGTCTTTAGATCCTTTAGGGGTGCAGAATGCTATTGGGAGAGCAAGATGCTGGGGGTGAAGACACCTCAATACCCACGCTCATTTTGCTGATGAAATTATTATCTGCTGGTATTAAATGTAGAGTAAGCTACAGTATCTATGGTGTGAAGATGTCCAGGATGACTGGAGGGCATTTCTCTTCACAAGAGATGGCTGTGTCTGTTTAAGCAGGAACTCCCATGACAGATAAGGTCCGCTGGGCCAACAAAACTTTAGTTAGCTGAGGAAGCTACCAGGCAGAGAGTGTCCTCAAGAGATGGTGCAGAAACACTGCAGAACCTTCTGTCCCCACCAAGACAACAGCAGTGGGTCCTGCGTTTTCAGGAACAAATGCAGAAGTTAATTTTTTAGTCTTAGCTTTCAAATTCCACAGCCACTTAGTGTAAAAAACCTGTTTATTCTCAAGGAAAAATGAGTATAATATAAGTAATTGACCAACCTCTAAATTAATCAAGCTGGGCAAAGAAAGAAAGTAGGGAAGAAATTCAGAAATAAAATGTTATTTCTGTTTCTAAATATATAAGACTTGGACACTGTCATAGTAGGGAATCACATAAGTAGAAGGTGGGTAGATAGATAGATAGATAGATAGATAGATAGATAGAAAGATAGCCCATGTAAGAAAAATGAGTAAACACTGTAGTGTTTGCTAATCAGGTGTCTAGTATGAACATACAAGCTGATCAAGCAGTGCATAATTATCAGTTTAAAAATTATTGCATAGAGCATTTGATTATTCACAGAAAGATATGGGCTCAGCTGAGTGTGAGATTTTATGCATGTCTGTTGGAACTGGTTGTTTATGATGTGACATTCTTTAATGGTAAAATGAAAAACAGCACAGTTCTGTGCCAGGACACGAGAGGGTCATGGGGGGAATGCATATTTATGAAGCAAAATAAATATGAAGATGGAACTTCCCTCTCCTTTTCCCGTCCCCCACTTCTGCTTTTTAACTATACAAAGTCCATGACATGTGATTTACACTGGCTTATATACACTGTAGGACAGCTCATGTCTTTGCATTTAGCTCTGATTATGGTGCGGTGTTGCAGGTACCCTCTTTGAGAAGCGGGTGCTGTTGGAGGCGCAATTTGTCCTTTATTGCTTTTAAAAGATTCATGTACTCCTGCAATGATGCAATAAGCCAGTTTTGCAGAGCTATAGTTCTATTTTATCCATCTATTTTAAGGAAATGTAGATACTTCTTCCCATTCAAGCCTCTTGCCATAGGATTTCTCTGTATTCTATATTGTGATCTATAATGTACTTACTCTCAGGGAAGAGAGGTTTTACCTCTCATTTTACAAGTGAGGATCTAAGAAAGAGACAACTAAAGGTTTCAGAACCAGACTCTGGTGGAGTAAGAACTCAAAGAGAAATGACTTAAATCCTTAGCCTGCACCTAAAGTACCAAAGTGACTTTCCTCTTGTTAATGTTCTCTAATATCCACTCTTTGGTGCTCCTCATCCACTTGCCAGCATAGGCGGTACTTGGCATCTTCCCTCAGTTTGTCAGGATGTAATTTAGGTAGATTCTATGCCCCAGGTTCCTCATCTGTAACTTTAGGCACATAACTGAAGTGCTTAAGATAGGTTAGTGCCCTGAGATCCCCTCCTTAGAAAATGGAGAGAAACACATACCGCTGCAAAATGATTCAGCCCTCCTAAATTTTGATTTACCCATGGAGATGACAGTCTCTCTTTCACTAGAGGAGGTTCTAGAGTGAGGAGCTCCCAGCATAGGGACTTCCATTAGATGACTGAAGTTGGATGGGATGCATGTAAGTTGAGTGTCTTGATAGCGAGACTAAGCCTTGATGTCCTGCAGAGCCTGATGGGATCATGATGCGTTCCAGCAGTAATTATCAAAGAGACCCGCTTTTAAGAGATGTGGGTAAATTGAATGCAGGGAGGCTGCTAGCACTTATCTTTACTCATTCATTGAGCAGGCATTGTGTAATTTTGCCAGAAACACCTCTTTCCCCTCAAAAGCCTGTTTTTCAGTCTTGGGCGCAGACAGTTGCCAACCTATCAAATAATGAGGTGTTTTTTGTAGTGTGCACAAATGAAGATGAGAAAAATGCATTCCTTGTAAATACATTCTCAGAGGAAAAAGGAAACCAGAGCTCTGGATGAGACATGACACATGAAAGCATTCAATCTGAATCATATTACCACTAACTCATCATCACCTTTCCCAATAAAACCAAGCTGTTTAAAAATTGTGTTGAATATTTTTTTCCCAGGGAGGAACAATATTTCAGGTGACAGAGAGAGAACACAGTAGACAGCAAAGAGTTCAATATAGATAAAATACTATGGTTTTGCTCTAGTGTTTTTCTTCACTGCAATTTGGTTTCTTCTGAATTCTTTATGGGCTGTGTTCTACAGGGGAAAAATGCCCAAAACAAAACAAGCCCTAAGGAGCAAAGTGAATTTCAAAGACAACCTGAAATGAAGAGTGAACATTCAAACAACTGAGAGGAAGCATATCCCTGCTTTGAACTCAGGAGGTTAGTATGAGCTGGCAATACTTTCTTTCAGACCGTTCCTCACAATTAAGTACGGCACTGATGAAAACTCAGAGAGGAGATCAATGATGTGTCCTGGAAAGAGCTTGAACCCATAATGGAGCAATCAAGAGCAAATGCTTTCTAAACATGGGGCTCTCACAGGGATCAAAAGAATTGCTTCAACAGTCTGTTTATTTACTAGCGAAGGTACTTGTATTTATTATGCTACTAAGAACAAAGAACCAGTGCTGAGACCTGGTTGTTTTATTTCCACAACTCTGCTATCACCATCAGTAGCTGAGACAAATTCCTCAACAGAAACAAAAAATGGGCTTGCCCACTTGCCCACAGCTAAATGGGTTGAAGCAAGAGTATTGCGGTGTAATTTTTTCTTCTCGTCTGCAGATCTCTGCCATGGAAGAGAGGAGCCTGCCTGCCCACCGTGGTGTTCGCCTGCACTGCCCACTCACACACGGCATCTCAGCTCCCGACCAGGAGCCTCTTGCTCTACCTTCCTCGGAAAAAGCACCGGAAATCCTGCTTTGGGATGTCGCAGGACAAAATCTCAGTTTGTGTGATCTCAGTGGGGAAAACTATAGCTGGGTGCTTTCAAAAGGCAAGGTAGTTTAGTTATGTCACCCAGGCGAGTTTTATTGTCAGGAGACAGGATGCTAATGGAAAGTTTTGTTTCCAGTTCATATATTTTGCATTATTTTCCTTCCTGGGAATAATATATAGCTGGCTCTGTTTCCTTGTGCAATTTACAGAAAATTGTTCTTCTTCTGACCTAAAACTGAGAGGACACAACTGTCCATCTAATTCTGTACTTGGACGCTTGTGAGTAATGGACTTGAGGCACAGGGACACAGTGACTTGAATCACTTTTTTTAAACATGGAAACAAATCTATCGGAATTAAGAGCTTTGCTGGACTGGGGTCAGAGAGCTCATCACCTTGTTTTGAACCAACACAGAGGGGCTTAGGGATGCATCCACTTACTACAGCAGCACCAGACAGCCAGAGCCTCCTGGTGAATCTTGCTCATTGTTTTACATGCTATTTATATATTTAAAAGTGTAACAAATGGAAAGATTGCTATACATCATAAAATCATGGTGAGCATTCATAGAATTTAGGGAAAACAAAATAAACAGTCACAGACCCTCAGTTAAAAGAATGAAAAAAAGCAAGAAAATTCACAATTTCTCTCCAACAAGAGATGTATTCCCATGATGTACATTCTTAGTATAATTCATATCATGCGAAATGGGTAAACACAAGAAAAAGACACAATGTGAACAAAAAAAGAGGAAGATGAATGCATCATTTTTTGGCAAAGAATAATCTTAAGATAAATTAATATCTGCAGGACCTGTCTGCAGAGCCTCTTCTACTGCTTGGATGCAATAAACAAGGATCCTAGCTTTTAAAATATAATGATGTTTTTTTAATACTGAAAAATATCCTCAGAGACCACCCATGACTTATTAAGGTTTTATCTATGTAGCACAATTAATATTAAAGGTGTAGGTCAAGGCAAAAATTAGGTTTCCCTTGTAGCTTACACTTATTCTGCATCTTTCCCAGTTAAATGACCTTTTCACCTTACTTTGTGCAACTCACTCAGCTTGGTAAGTCCCCAGTATTTGGAACGAGCTTTAGGGCACCATCCGACATAGAAGCCAGTCTTACATAGCACCTGAGTGGCCACAAGGATGTCACGGTATGGGTGGGGTAATTTGCCATTGTTCTGCCTGTTCTAGGACACCCACACAGCAACTGAGCACCTTTGTGTTAAACCAGCTAAAACTAGTGAAGTTCTCGTCAGTCATGGGGTCTTCGGCCATTCTTTGACTGGGGGAGGGAGTATATGTTTTATTTATTTGTCCTTTGTTTCTTTGGGTATCCTCTTCAAGCACCTCTTGTCTCAGAGGGTCCTAATGTGGCTCTTGGAGATCTCTGTGGTGGTGAGTTGCTATGAGGGCAATTAGCCGTGTTGTTTCAGAAGCTTGCCATGTTCCCTCTGATGTGGCTGAACAGCTATGTTAGCCAGTCCCTGTTAGTAGCGATTGGCTAGGTCTTGCCTTTCCTTTACCCTTTCTCACTGCCCTTTTAGGGGAATTTTTTTTAAGGACAAAATATATGCAGACCCTGTGTCCCTGTTCTTGCTGTAAGGATAGGCATATACTAAGGCATGGTCAGCTGAGAGCAGACGCCATGAACAGGTTCTTGGGGACCTCTGACATCTCCCCATGCCCAGGGAATGTGCCCCAGTATATTTATTTGCTCTTTGACAAGGTACAGTGGGACCAAATCTCCAGATCTCTAGTGATACTGCTATGAGCAATGATGGAAAAACTCTGCATAGCTCGGTGCTCACCACATAACCAGTCTTTTAGTGAAGTAGTCAAGTAACAGCAGACACAAACAATAGCATTTCTTCCTAAAATCAACGGGAACGACCTAACAAAGCAAAGAAATTGTATCCAGGTGAAGGTGATGGGTAATTTTGACCTCTAACAACATAGTATTTCTCATATATACAGCTACTGTGATCTTTTCTATTACGCTTTCTGTAATCTTCTGGAGTCTATGTAAGGAGAGGAATCACCTAGGAAGGACATTCCAGAGAAAGCTGGAATGCAGTCTTTCCTAAGTGCTTCAAATATCCAAGAACATCTCTAATATATAATATGGAAGTTATTATTTTGGATATTTGCAGAGAGAGAACATTTGTAATGTATCATACACACCTTTGGTCTCTGAGAAAACTAATAATGTGAAGGGTAAGAACACATGACATAATCACAGTTCCAGCCCTGTTCTGTTTCCATATTTTTGTGTCTCCATGGGATACTTATGTTGCAGTCTTGAATGCATTAAGTGTTATGCATGAAGTCACATGACCTGAACTCTGGGGCAGACACAGATTAATTGATTTCTAATGAAAAAATGCATGCCTGATGCTATTTTCATCACAACACATCCCTTCCTCTGTAGTGAGTGGTAATCTTTTATCTATCCAAAAGTTAAATCTGGAGCATTTTTTACCCTCATAGATACAAACCATGCAAGTACAATTCTTCTTTTTCACCTTAATCACAGGGTAATATTTCCAACCCCCTTGTTTTGGTTCCTGATGGATCCCTTCTATGCAAAACTTCTAATTTTGAAAATCAGTCTTGTGAAGAGCTGTCTCTGTTGCAGACACGGTCCTGTGTTGCTGCTGCATTTTCTACTAGGGTATGTACCGGAGGTGCGTGCATCTACCTAGTGCATCTGCATCTAACAGAATGAACAGCTTAGGTGTGTCAGGAACAGACTGGTTAGAGTAGAGAGTGTGTCTGTTTCGGGAGTTGGTAGTGAGTGTGCCACGTGGTCGGTCATCAGCTTACCCCACTGAGGCTGTGCATCTCCTTCCTCCCTCACAATGCCATTTAGGAGTGGGCTGAATCCACCTCTGGGCTTTCCTCAAGCTTTTCCCAGTGCATTTAAGATGCGTTTGCCTGGTGTATTGCTATTCTTGCTCTTAGCGTATGACTGGCCAGACTGAACTGAGCTGCAGTGGGATAACATTTTGGTCCAGTATGACAGCGTTCCATTGAAATACCTTCATCACAATGTGCATTTGACAGACAAATACCCTGACTCTGTCCTGCTGGGCCCCCTCTCACAACCATAACAAGTTGTATAACAAAAAGCCATATCTTCACTTTGCTTTTTGCTTTCATTTTGGTCTTTTGCTGCTTCTTGGTCTGTTTAGACAATCAGTTCTTCAGGGCAGGAGCCTGCTGTTCTTACACATCTGCAGAGTGCAGTTCCTGTTAGTGCTATATACATCAAAATAAGAAATGAGAAGTGCCTCACTTCTGATTGTACTCCCAGAGCGTGCCTTACTCTGGGGGTAGACACAGTGCATCTGAGTCACTTGCACTGACATGCAGCGTGTATAATACTTGAAGGTTAGGCCAAGCCTTTCTGATGTGTGCTTGGACAAAATATTGCTTCTTTGTTCAAGACAGAAAGAATGGGTGGTTTTGGCCTCTCTACTGCTGTTCTCGCGACGCAGATCTCCTGCCCGTCAGCAAATAACCATCTCCCCTCCATCTTCGACTAATAGTCAGACTTCACTTCCCAAAGACGCCTTGTGATTCTAGAGAAACTGCAGTTTATTTCCAAGAAAATTGTGACTCTATTTCTTAAAAAGATGTGGTCATGCTATATTGCTGTAGAGTGAGGGATTTGCTTTGAGGAAGCAGTCAGATTTCAAAAAATGTCTGCCATGCAAGATGAAAAGAAGGTGCCATGCCTTTCACTTGCATTCCTCCCAACCGAGATCAGTTTTGCCTGTACCTACGTGTAAAGATACAAATCCTGGAATTCTGTATGCTCCTTCTCCAGCTTTCGTTATACTGGGTACAGTCCCAGTCCTGAAGGTCTCACTTCTCTTGTGAAAGATGATCCGACTTTTTTAATAGCTAGAGTTTAAAAGATGCTTCTGTCCCTCTGACTCACCAGTAATTACCCTACCCCATTTACAGAGAAGTCAAGCACAGTCCTGAGGTGGATTTTAAAGAAGTATTCTGCCCTCATCTTTCCTAGTAAATTCATAGATTTGATTTAAGCTATCTTTAGAACACACATTTTGTTTCCCAATAAAGTATTCTTTTTGTGACCTCCTAATTAATAAGATTAAGGGAATTTAGCCTGGGAATCTGACAAAAGGCAGCATTCTAGGACCCTCACTGAATATTAATATCCATCTTGTAGCAAAAGCAGAACACTTGTTTGTGTATATTGGAGCCCCACTGGTTTAGGTCTTTACTAGGAAAACAACAAAGAAGAGAAAAAAAATAACAAATTACAGCTGAAACAAATCATCAGCATTGCTGTTTTCAAATTACTATATTTCTGGGGAATTTCAGTCAGTTACATGAAAAAGAAGACACCAGTTTCAATGGAGCTTTGATAGTCAGGTTATGTTAATAATGGGGACTCATGTAAAATGCATAAGGTATACCTTACAGATGAAGAAGATTGCTAATAATTATTCTGTATGCTAAGAGTGTAGCTCTTTCTGAACTGATACATAAAGACTCCTTTACATCCCAGTCTAATTACTTATAGACAGTTGAGCACAAAATTACTTTCATCTGTTTGAACATGTGGAAGGAAAGAGATTAGAGATGTACCTTTCAAAACAGCTGGTTGGCATGTTAAAGAAGAAAACCTACTGGTTCTTTGGTTCTGATTGAAAAGTGCATTTCTTTATAATTAGACCTATTAAAGTAAATGTCGTGCAGGGGGATTCTCAGAGGGGGTGACTGGGGTGCACAGCATGAAAGTCAGTTGCTCTCTTATGGCTGCTCTAGAAACTGGAAGAGTTTTCAAAGCTGAGGAAAGATAGGACTAGGTGTTTTGACACCTTGTGTTTTTCCCTACTCATTTGGAGATTTCTTTTGGTGCACTGGCTCCCATGGAATAGGAGAGGGAGTTCCTGGGGATGGCAAATGGCTGTGGGCAGCCACTACTCTGACCCTTCTTGATGCCTTTCTCTTGCTGTCCTTCAGGAAGAAGTCAACGCGAGTTGCAATGACTTACCCAGGAAAAACCATATGGAGTGTCACAAATGGACTGTAGGCAGATGAGTGATCAATGTCTTGAATTCCTATTTGTTTGCTTTAGCTGATTTCAGGGCAAGTGCTGTAGAAAAGGAATGTGTATACAAGGGGCCTAATCCTGTACTGACTTCATAGTATTGACATGGAATAATGTGCACCTGTAGCAACACCAACAAGCAAAATCTCTCTCCTCCTCCAGGTTTCTAATTCTGTCCAAAGCCTTTTAGTGTGTCCTGAGACAATGGCAGTAGTAGCAAGTTCTTAGGAGTGCTCTCATCCAGACTTCTTGAGCATTTCACGAAGCAGAGATGTATGGTTGTCCTCATTGTGCTGAGAGAGAACTCAAGACTATACAAGGTGAAGGTGCTACCTCAGAGTTACAGACAAGAAGCCCAGGCTGAGGATGAACAGACCAGGCACCTCTCCTAATTTTTCAGGTATAGACCAAAGTAAACAGCCTCTGAGGCTCCATGGGGAGGTAACTTCACAGTGCTCTCCAGATCACCAGAAAGAGAACTGTGTACCTTGTGTAACTTCTTTGTGTCTGTACCATTAGACCACATCTAGATATTGCATCTGGTTTTTGTCACCCAATACAGGAAAGCCAGGGACAAACTGGAGCGTTGGAACACTTGCCCTTTGAGGACAGGCTGGGGGAGCTGGTCTGAGTCAGCCTGGAGAATGGATGGCCTTGGGGACACCTAACAGCCCGCCCAGTGCCTACAAGAGGTCATTGGGGAGACGAAGTGGGGCTTTTCAGAGCAGTGCATGGTGGGAAGACAAGAGACAATGGGCAGAAGTTGAAACAAGAGAAGTTCATATTGGGTATAAGGAGAAAGATTTCCCCAATGAGGACAGCCAGGAAGTGGAGCAGGTTGTCCTGAGAGGTTGTGCAGTTTCTTGTTCCTCGGAGGTTTTTCAAGACCTGACTGGACAAAATCCTGGGCAACCAGGTTTCACCTCAGAGTGGTCCCTGCTTTGAGCAGGAAGTTGGACTAGAGACCTAGGATCCTTTCCAAGTTAAATTATTCTGTGATCCTATGTATGAATAATATAGGTGACTGAACTAACATTACGTCTAGAATTGCCTGTTGAGTGCTCAATTTGGAGTGGCCTTACGCCTGGGTGGACAACACAGGTAAGAAGCAGCAAGTAAGAGGATGGGATATAATGTTACATAGAACTGAATCTGATGATTCTGGGGTCATGGTACTAACTTGTATTGTGTAGGTGTTCCAGAGGGCTGAAACTGGTTCAGGGTACCTAACCCAGCGTGCAATGGACACTGCCTAATGTATTCCCCTCCATCTCTGGGAGAAGCTACATTTGGGACTCCAAAGGTCTCCCCATTTTCAGCTCAATCTCTTCCCTTCCTGTGCTTCCCTTGTTACAGCCTCTCATGTACACCAGGCACTATTGGCACCGCAGTCTGATAGCAAGTTGTCCTGGTTTGAGGTAAAACAGAACCAATTTTCTGTTCAGTAATTTTACTTCTTAGCTAGGCCTCTTCTAACTACTGAAATTAACAGCCTGTTGTGCAGAAACTGTTCGCTCTCAGAGTGATGACTGATGTTTATAGTTGATGCCAAGGTATGTTATGCAGAGAGACTCTTGCTTATACTTATTGCTATAACAACCAAGGCCAGCTAAATCTGTTGTATTCCCCGTCGGAGGGTCGGAAGTGAAAGAGAGTAGAGGGGCCACACCTGCGGGGAGGAGCGGACAGGACAGGTGACCCAAAACTGACCAACTGGGTATTCCATCCCATCTGCATCATGCTCAGTATAAAAGCTGAGGGATCAAAGGATCAGCTCTCTTTCTTCAATGGCCGGTGTCCAAGGAGGACTCTGTCTGTTCATCAGCCTTTGATCCTGATCCTGAATCCAGGTTTTGGAATCCAATTCCCGCCCGTCACTGGGACTTCCCCAGTGCCTGCTGGTGACATGATTGTCATCCTGGGAGCTTGATACGGTTTTGTATATATTTCATTATTTCCTTTTTATTCTTTTATTATTAATATTTCACTAAAGTAGTTCAGTTTTTTCTAAGCTCATAAGTCACTTTCTATCTCTCCCTCCTCTCCTTGAAGAAAGAAGTGGGGAGAGGCATGTGTCGTTCCCTTGGTGGCCAATCCAGCACAAACCATGACACAAGTATTCTCTCTATCTCTTTTTCCCCTCAATTTTTCCTAGTTCTTCACTTAATGATTCTGTTGCTTTCTATTATGTCTTCTATGGGAACAAATACTGTCTGTAGGGCAACTCATGAGTGGTCAGCGTGTGACTTTATTTTAGCCTGATGATGAAGTTTTTTCAGACATGACTACTCTAGGAGCTCTTGGCTGAATGTGGATCTGCCTTTGGGAAAAGCTGAAAATCCATATTGAATGGCCAGCCCTAAGCACAACACCTTCTTGTAGCACCTGCCCTGATGATGCTTTGGAACTGGGCTAAACCACTTGTTTTGGAAGTCCAGGTAATGATTAACTGGGCACAAGCTGCAGCATATAAAACCCTCCTGTGTCCATGTTGGGGGTAGGAAAAGTCTGCGTCGAAACCTGTTTTCCAGACCTGAAATGGCATTCTACCATGTTTCATGACTGCAGTTCTTTATGCAAAAATGCTCCAGACATCAGAATCATAGAATAATTTTTGCTGGAGTCTCTGGAGTTCTTCTGATCCAGATCTCCTGCCCAAAAAGGTTGTTCAGAGCCTCGTTCTGTCAAGTTTTGAACATCTCTGAGACATTCTTAAGATCAAATCTCAAGAACAGAGGAACAGTTAAAATAACCATCAGTTTATTCTGGTATCCTGTCTCTGACAGCCACAAGTGGATAGTATTTGGGGGATGATTAGTGAGTAAGTCTACAGTAGTCCTTCCTATTGCACACCTCAAATTGGTGAGTTTTGGGTTTACTTAATGTATATCTGGAATGCGTGGGATGTGTTTTTCGGATCACAGGAATCAACTGTTTATGGCAGGAATGACAAATCTGCATAGGCAGATTCTGGATTCAGTCCAGGTTCTCTTGTGTTTCTTCTCTAGATGAATTTTCCCATGCATAAAGACAGAAAATTACAGATAACACTTTACCAAAGATTGCATCAAATAAACAAGAGGTCCATGGCCTTAATATGTACTATTGCCCTTTTTCATTGGACTAGCTCCTGCTTACGTCAAGACAGAAGCCTGCCCTTTGTGTCCATCTGGGTGTGCTGGTAATTGGGTACCGCATGCCTGTGTCAGGCAAGGTCTCTCAGCTGGCAGTACTCATGACAGTCCTAATGAAGCTGCCCTGTACAGTGGCTCCCAAATCCCAGCTCCTCTTGAATTCACCCTGCTCCCCACAAAGGCCTTCGGTGAGCTATTTTGCTGCTGTGTGAGGAAGGGTCTCCTGACTCCTCCTGAGTTCCGTATCAAGAAGCTTAGCCTCTTCTTTGAGAAAACAAAAGACAGTGTGGTACATCGCTCCAAAAGATGATTGACCCTTTAATTAGTGAAATTAGTGAAGAGGCCACTGTGGTGCACCCAGCTTGCTGGATGCTTCCTGCTGAACCTCTAGGGCAGCACAGGGGAACGCCTGCCTTGCAGAGCCCTGAGCCTACCCAGGGTCCTGCCCCACACCATGACCGCTAAGTGCTTTTCCAGCAGGCATAGAAATAAAAATAACTGTAATGGCACCAGTCATGCTAACTCATAAATGAGTTGGCTTTTCTCTATTTCGAACTCGGTTTGGACTTGCACCAACTTTGAATTCTTTATGGATAGAAGATACTTCTGATTAAAAGATACATCTTGATTTAAAGGACAGCTGGTGTGTTGTACACATAATACATGGCTACCAGGAGCGCTACTGATTGCTGATAATTTAATTCCTATAACAGACTAGAGAAAGCTTATTACCTGGCAGCCAGTATTCAATCACTATTTTCTGAAATAAATAGCCTATCAGACAGCTAACGATAAAAAAGCAAACGTGATGTCCTTAATTTTGTGTATTTTTAAATGTAATATACTGTGCTAACACAGACATCCTAAAAGCTGTCTCCCTGTTAATCCTTCTCAATGGCTTTTTCCTGTATTTGTGGCATGTTTTATTTAAGTAAATGGTATTGTTACATTAATTTTAAAATCTAATGTATGGGCTAAACAAGATAGTATGATAGAACACGAAATGCACTAAAATACGGTCTTCTGTGTTATACTCATGAGGTTCATGGTTGGGTTTTAGTGTGCTGTAGAAAAAGAAATATTTTTAAATAAGTAAGTACAACTGATTGTGTATTTCCTTTCATTATCATTGTTCTTGGAACCATAGAAACAACTAGAGGAGCAAAGACTGTAGAAACACTCAGGCATCTGGGCTGCTGAGACCTAAATACTGTAAAATAAAATAATTTTCCTCACCTCCCCAACAACCCAAAACCTCATTTGCCTCCACAGAAAACTTGGTGTTGTAGTGTCACAAAATGTAATAAATGGGTAAGCAGTGAGGTGGATAATGGAAGTAAAAGGGGAGAATTTAATTCACTTTAATTAATTAATAAACCAAATGATAGCAAATCTACAGAAAATACATCAGTCCATTCAGTTATCTTTTACTGATGTAGAATCAAGTCTGATGTGACATTAGGTACAGATCAAATATAGAGCTAGCTGTGAATTTTCAATGTGATTTTTTGAAGAAACATAATTTTTTTTAACAATCAAAACATAATTTTCAAAAAATTTTGGAATTGTTCAGTATGCTATAAGTAAAAATTCACATATTAAGATATTTAGTTGGGGAATCAGAACAGTCCAAATCAAAACATTTTATTTGCCTAAGAGATGCAAGGCATTGTATTCCAGATGATTAGTCCAACATGAACCTTTGTGTGCCTAAGATACCCCATGGAACCAGAGGAGCTGCTTTTTGGTGTAGCTCACACTCCTATACTCTTCAAGTTGAAGATGAGGTTTCCACAATATATCAACGTTCTTTATCATTGAAGAAGCAATATGTCAGTTGAAACATGGGATGAGTTCGTTTGTAGGTCAGCCCAGCACTTCTTATTAAGCATTCAGAGGAAACAAACTTTCCAGTGAAAACCAGAACTAGTTTTAATTTTGAATGTCCTAAATTTAATTCTAGGTGTTCTGGCTTCGATAATGTATGGTATAAATTTCTCCTACTGCAACATATGTAGTATGGAAACAGGCAAATTTGTCTCTATTATTCTTGAAATTACTGAAGTTGAAAACTAGGACTGAAATCAACTTCTAGCATATTTATATCCTGTTTAAAATAGGCAATGAGAGGAGAGGAAAAAAATAGTGAAAATTACCTCAAAGATGGGAGTATAGTGTTGGACAAAACTCACATGCAGAGATAATATGGGCAAGACAGTGAGGTGTTTCCGTATAGATACACTTGAGTTGTGGAGATTAAGGAATCTGTCCCCTTTTACATCCACTTTCCTTTGCAAAACCTGTTTTGACCATATCCTAAATGCACTAATAAACACTAAAGTCAATCGAGAATAAATCAGGTCATAGATTCTGCTTCCTCTTGAGTGTCCATCTGAAATGATTAGTTGCAGAAAAGTATATACATAAATATATATATATGACACTTTTGGAAGAAATGGCACAGCTGCTGCCAGCTATGCCCTCTGGCACTCCGAGAGGCAGAAGCTCCTCTTGGGTTTTGCAGTATGCTCTGAAGTGGAGCTGTGTTTTAATTGCTCCATCTATCCCTATTAAGGGACAGGCAGAAAAGGAAAAAAAAAATCTAATGAGAAAACAGATATTGTGTATACATTACACTAAATACCTGTGGTTAAAAGAATATTAGGGTTGCTAAATGAAGCACTGAAAAACCAGGAAATATTGTATTTATGACTCCTGGTGTAACCTTAATTTAGCTTCTGCAGCCAACAGCATTATGCTACAGTTCCAGAGACTCCTGCTTCACCTAATGAACGACTGACTGGTCCTTCATGGCTGTTCTACTCTTCACGAGTGGTATGGAGTCCCAAGTCTTATATATCATATAAAATAAAAACCCTGTTCTAAGTACAGGATTATTAATTTCCTCACGATTTTTCATTTAGCTCCTCTACTACATTCTGTTAATGGTACTCGTGGTACTCATCATTATGATATTCAATGTCTTCAAGAACATTCAATAAAGCATTTCTGCAAAATCCTGGAACGTGGTGGGTGATGGCTATTATTTGTTATATGTCTTCTTATGCTGGCAATATTGTTTATAGGCAAAGAGGAAACACACTTCATATATAAAGCCAAGAATTTATTGTTGTCCTAACTAAAATCTTTATAGTACAACCCGAGAATCATTTGTCCAAATTCAATTACTTCAGAAAAGAATATTTTCATACAGAAAATCTCATTAATAGTTAAAATTATTATACACACACTTAGTTTCTACCCCTTTTTCTGTTGTTATGCTTAACCTTTCCCTGCTCCTCTGGATCCTAAGCTGGGTGGTTTCATTCTGCTGTTGAGGATGCTGGGGGTGCAATGCAGACTTGTCAGCATCTAGAGTCCTTCAGTGGAGAAATATGATGTTCATCTTGATGGTTTCTTCTTCCTCACTGTAGAATCTCCTTTTATATATGCTTGCTAACATGTATTTACATATTTGGTCTTTCCTCATGGGTCTGCAGCTTTAAGTTACACACAAATTTACTGTATATGGTGCCCTTTTGGTATGCTAGATATTATGCCTTTATTCGCTGTTACACCCAAACCCAGTTTTGTCCAGCAGCAGGTCTGCATTTCTTTAACTGATGGTTGGTGAGTTGCTTACAGCTGTGGGTCTCGAGTGCCAGGCCTGTGCTCCATTTCTTATCACCCCATGGGGGTATTCCTCTACACCGCATCCTCTCTCTCCACTTCCCTGCTCTCATACCAGGCCTGTATTTCTCTACGCTACATCATTACGAGTTAGAGTTGTAAAATCATGGAGGTGCCATACAAAGATAAATGAAAGTAAAACCAAATTAGCCAGAAATACCTGATAAATTAGAAAAATTGGTGTTAAAGATAAACCAAGAAAAACAAAGTTGCCAGCAGGTCAAGAAAAGTCCAGACAGAGCAAACCTGGGAAGCTTCAGTCCTGAGGCCTTGCAAACTCAGTGCAAAGCTTATAGCCTGCTACTAGCAATGGCAACACCAAATTACATGGCTTGCAATTACAGTGGGCATCCTGGGAAACCGATTAATTGGGAAGAAAATGCAACATTTCTTTACAGAACACTTACCTGAACTCATTGAAGGTTGTTTTTTTCAAACCTTAGGGTTCAAGGAGTGTTAATTGACTGAAAGTACTTTTAGTTCCTAATTAGATCATTATAATAGCCCTGTAAACAAATGGAATGATGAACATGCTGGGTTAGGATCTTATGTCTAGTAAGAATGGACACATTTGAGAATTTTGGAGTTAAGTTGCAGTTCAGCTCAAAGCCCAGAAATTCAGAGTGAGTTCCACTGGTATTGGCTGCTTTGAGCTGCTCTGGGGATGCAAAGCAGCCATAAACTGACTTAAATGGCCAGTAAAGTGGGTTTTACTGCTGCTTTGTGTCACTAGATTGCTCCAAAGCAGCTGGAATATCCCATGAATCTGGCCCCAGATGTTTATGTGGGGCTTATTCAAACTATTCTAACCTCTTTGACTATGAAATCTGCTGGAAACCTCATGAGAATAAGTTCTCTCTCGTTCTTCTGCTCTCAACCAGAAACACCAAAAGAACAGTCAGCCTTTCAGTTTTATCACACTTTTGATCTGGTAAAGACTGCAAATGGAAAATAAACCCACCAAAACTTACCTGAGTGTTTCACAATTCCTCCTCACACATAATTTAATCCATTCTAAGAAGACCCACTGTGTTTTTGTGGTGGTGACATCACCTTATTTACACCTAAATTGATTACTCTTTTACTGTTCTTGAGATACATATTGCAGGGCTCATCTTCTAGCATGCAGTCTTACACTTAATCATTCTGATTTTCAGTTGAGTTGCAAATAACTTCTGTGTTATAAATTAATTTATCTATTCTGTTTTATTCCATTCTAGTTACTATGTTATCCACTGCTATGTTCCAGCAGGTGGTCTGCTGTGGGATTGATTTTGTAGGAGCTCAGGCATCTGCATCTAAGTCAGTAAGTTTTCATTCTATTTATAGGCCATGGTGCAAAAGATGATACTACACCACCTCACTTATCTGGACTTCAAACCTATGAGTTTCAACCAATGTTAGAACTATTTTATAACAATTTTGAATGGAAACATCGTATAAAAGTGCTTTTGCTTTTGGTGAAAGTTTACAGTGCCTTCATTCATACTAAATACAGACTCATAAGATGGCCCACTCCAGTCAAGGAACATGCCTGTGGGGTAAGGGACTTCTTGGAGTGAGCAAGACTCTCAGTCTGTCCCATTCTGGTGCCAGCTCCAATTTGGGTCTGTACTGCTCTTGAAATTCAAGTAGCAAGGAAGAGCTAGCTGATCCATATTCTGCATAAGGTCACAGACTTCTGTGGTGTTCAGGATAGTTTTTATTGTGACACCTATGTCATCTTTGGGACACTTCTCCCTACCAGAGGCAAGTCCAACTTCTCATAAGATATAAATAATGTAAAATTATATAAAAATTTTTCTGGCTTGAGTCACTTAAAGCACAGCCAAGCAAAACACTGGGGACTGCATTGGAAGGAACGTCTTTTATTTTTGGCAGCACAGATGAGCTAGCTGACCTAATAGAAAATAACTATCTCTAATATCTTTGATTAAAATTCCTTAACTTCTGGCATACATTTATAAAAGTATTGAACTTTAAGTTTACACTTTACAACATCCTTGAAGAAAAGCCCTGCAAACATGACTTTTCTCTAAATTAGAGATGCACTAATGGATAGAGAAAGGACTGTCTTTTGTGGCCAAGATGAAGGCTAAAGTAAATATTGATTAGAGAGGAGATTTTATTCACCAATACTCAAAAGGAGTTAAACAGGCATTTTCTTCAATGGGGATATTCAATCTAATCCTCTTTTTATGCTGTGATTTTTTACTACATTTTATTTAATGTGTTTTACAATAATAAGGTTTTTGTATAGGTCACATAGCAATGCTTTTAAATATCTACATGAAAAGTATGACCTTAAAAAGGAGGCAGGAGGGACAGAATAGTTGAATTGTTAACAGATGAATAATTGGTTTTGAGAAATGTCAACAGAGCCTGCTTGTCTACACTACAGCCGTTCCAGGAGAGGTAAACAGAGGTAGTCTTTTTGCTGCAGTTCCATGTGCAACATTCAGAGGGATTCTTCTAATGACTCACATGCCTGAGATTACTTGGTCTACAGTGGGTTGGGGCCAAATCTGAACGCAGTAACACGCTGCATGGTGACCAGGTTATTAGTCAAGAAATATGTTCATTTAAAATAAAGGTAGCCCCAAATTAGGTGACAGTTCATTTCTCAGACTGTTTGGTGGACTAGTAGCTAAGCCCATCAAATACAGACAAAACCAGCAGCATATTCACATGCAGTTTTATGAATACTTAGCACCCAGCTGATAATAGAAAGATTAAGGGCATTCATTATTTGAAAAACTGAATTTGAAGGACCTTGTTACGTGGAGGTATTCAGCATCCCTGTACCGAACACTTCCTGTGTAAGCAGACAGGGTGGACAGAGGGTGGCAGAGGAAGTGGAGCAGTCTGCACATGTTCACACAGAAGAAGGAGTGTTAGGACCCGTAGTGTCCTTCATGCAGTCATTGCCTGATCCTGCAGTCCACTCTGCTCTGTCGCTCAGGCTGAACAGCTCAGCTTTTCTGCTCTGCAAAGTCCTTCTATGTGAAAAACTTTTTACATATCCCTGAAATGATAACCCAGTGGGCCATCACTCTATTAGTATTGCATCGACTACTGTTTTATTGAGAAGCTGGACATAATTATTGAGACTTCTGGCCTATGTTATTACTTGACGATTAACTTGTGACCTAAAACGAATCACTCAGTCATGCTGCAAACTGCAGAGATCGTCTTATCTAGTTGAAGTACCTGTCGCGCTTTTTGGATGAGAGATTTTATTTTAAAACAGACACTAGGAGAAATTGTTTGACATATGGTTTCAAAGGCTTCCAGTGCTCCCTGATAATTTCCTCAAAATGTCACTGATATCTGAGTTCAGAGAAAAGAGTCTGGGGTTACGGACTCAGTTGCTGCATTGTGTCTTCCTTTACCAAATATCCTCACAGCCACTAGCCTGCTGTGCTCCATGCTTATGTTTGCTCACTTTCCTGTCACTGCTGTCTGTTCAACTGCCCACCAGCAACCTCAGACTCCTGCACTGTCCCACTTATCCCTCTCCTACATCTGCATTAGGCAAAGCACAGATACTTTAAAAATCTCTTTTGACTATCAAATTAGGCCTTGACTCTCATGAGAACTCCAATTCCAAGATTACACATGTTCAATATAAGGCCCCACTTGTAGGATTACACTTTCTAGAAAGCAGAAGTCAAACAGTGCTGTGTGAGAGACCTTCCTCACTCAGGACATGTGGGCCATATGTCAGGATCATGACCCACGTGTGTACTTTTATTTATACGCCTTCCTCCTATACAAGTAGGCAGATATGACTAGTCACAATTGTGTCTGTATACAGCAATTGCTGTCTGTATAGGAACAGGAACGTCCCACTATTTTTACATAGTACTCGATACAGGATCTTTCAATCCCTTCTATACCTCTGTACCTCTGTTAGGGATTACCACTTGGTATGTACAAGCAAAAAATTGACAGCTTTCATTGACAGCTTTTATTGTGATCACTGAGATTTTACAAGCTGTGTAATAAATGCAAGCTACATATGTACTGAATTTCTTGGAAATTATTTGGCTGCCCACAGAAGTGTAGACTTTACCCCATTTCCTTTTGCCTTTTCACCAAAATGTTTCTGTCTGAAGGCACTATAGGATGGGTATTTTAACTGATATAAAGTGTGAGGTTTGCTTTTTAATTTCTAGTTGATCACAGTCTTACTGTGGTAGGTACTTTATATAGGGTTACATTAGCTGATGCAGTATAGCAGTCCAGTTAGAGGAAACAGTTCAAAAAAGAATCCTCTCCGTCTAGTCCTAGAGGTAAGATGCTATCTATTTCTGACGAATCTGTACTTTTGGATCTGCTTGCCATTATTTTCAGTTAATTCGTTGATGTTTCTTGCTGATTCATGCCCCAAGATCGTCTATTACTTTTGCATGACTACACTAGGCACATCATGTTTTTCCTGATATGTTGCCTTTTTGCTTTTGAAAGACATCTCTTCACTTGATGCTGGCAGTGTGAACTGTTTGATGGGGTAGCATTTGTAAACTTTATCCTTTAGAACTTGCGCATCTGGCTGAAACCAACAGTTCACTCCTCTAGTTCTTATAAAAGCGTTTCCAAAGCTAAAACACTTTCATGGAGTTTCCAGTTTTCTGTTTTCTAGAAAAAAATGACTGAAAATTCTGGATACGACCGAAACAGCTCTTATTCTAACTTCTCCTCTTTCATCAATATTTGTTATTTATCATTGTCTTCACAAAATTAGGCCAACGTATTTTCATATTTGGACACAACTTTAAAGTAGCACTGAATGCTAAAAAGAAACACATTATAAAACAAACCACATCTAAAACTATGTTCTTATGGTTTCTGGATTTGAAAAAAAATTAAAGGAAAAATAAAGGTGGTCAGAATAGCTTTGGAAATAGGTTGAAGATTCTGGATTATTAGGTACTTCTAGGTAAACCAGACATTTTTATATTCAGCTTATGCTTCTTCTCCAAATAATCAAGCCACATCTTGTGTTTAAATTGGACATGATCTGTATTTTTTAAAAAGAAACATGCAATTGCATATAGAGAGACATGTCAGGAAGACATATTCAGGTATATGTATAACTTTACTTGTGTTGGTAAGTAGACTGAATGTGATGTGGGCAAAGTTACACAAGTGTCTAGGGATATGTCTTACTACATTGGGAGACTCTCTGTGAGTCATCCTGACTCCACACCAATGTCAAACCCAGGTGCACACCAGCTCTTTCCCACACATCTCCGTCAGCCCATTTTTGATGGAAAAAGAAGTGGGGTGCTTAACCAAGAGAATGCCCATTTTAAAAAACAGAAACGTAGGTAATGTGGGCGTGGTATATTTTCTGCATAACAAGACTGAACACTTACTTGCACTTAATCATTTGATATTGGGCAGTTTATTCCCCATGGAGTGACACAAGAGTGGTACCACACAGTCAGGAGAGCATAGATATGTTTTAGCCCTGAGCTAAAGTCTTGAGCAACAAACAGAACTCAAGGGCTCTCGAGTTTTCCGGGGTTGTTATCACTGTTATTTGTTCAGAGGGTTATGGAAATCTGAGCTGCATTGTTTTTCGGTATCCCTATACAGCACAGCTGTACTTCGTACAGTTGTTTAAAGGATTCTGTTTGAGTCACAGTGAACCTCAAAAGTCGTCACAGATAATGGGCTGATCATCCCCCAGGCACTCTGGAGAGATCATTAGGGAACTGTCCAGCAAAAACTTCTCCCTTGGAGTGTTTCAGTAGCGTGTCCCTCTCGGGGGTGGTACCTGCTGCAGACAGGCAAGGGCGGGCTGCGAACTGGCCATAGGTGTGCTGCGGGGCAGCCTGTAAGTGCCTGCTGTGGGCTGTGCCTTCCCCTCTCTGACCCATCCTGCAACAAACCTCTGTTCTTTAGGTCAAGCAACAGGGGTAGACTCAGTTCCTAAAGATGACTAAGATGGTAGTGGCTACATGAGGGGAAGCAAACCTCTCTTCCATTTAACTGATTCAACCCACTGTCTGCCTACAAAATTCAAAACCTGGGTGTTGATGCATGGCGGACTGGAAGGAGGAAAGATGGGCAGACCATAAGCTTGGCACTGAGCTTAAATATTCAAACTCCCTCTGTCCATGATTGCTGCTTGTCTTCCCTGGTCAGAGATTTCTCTCTTTGCTTTCAAAATCCTTTCATAACCTGCTAGTGAATGTTTTTTTGACAGGGGCCTACCTGTTTGTCTACCAAAATGTAAGAAGTTTGAAGAGAGACTTCAATATTTTTCAGTCTTATATGCAGAGTTCTTTGCATGCAGTTGAACATTTTGCCACAAAACATTTTCTTCCTTAGAGAGTAGGGATATGTAGGTAGTGGAAAATGTCTTTTAATCCAAGCCTTCCTTTGATACCACTTTTACTTTTCCATTCTTTTACCATTTTACTTCTAACCCTTTTTGACCCTCTCTGTGCTCCCCTACCCCATCACCTACAATGAGCCCCTTCATTAACATCCAGTTAGACACCTTGCACCGATACCTAGAGATGAGCCGCAGAGGTAGCTGAAAGAGTGCACATGCAGTGCTACAAGACACAAGTGATATATGACAAAGTGTCTCCACTCTGCTTACGTAATTGTCTGGATCTTGATTTAAGATTCCTCTGCTGCCAGAGATGAATTATGCCACAGAATCTGTGTTCTTCACGTTTGAACTCTGGAATGCCATTAGTGATGATTTGTGCCAGATATCATTAAAATTATGCATGGAAAATATAAATGGTCTGCAGAGCAATTACAAGCTTACAGTCCCAGACCATCTTTTGGTCACCTCAGGCTCTCTCTGTTTTGAATGAGAGTTCCACATACAGAAAAAAAATGCTATCTTGGATCCTTGAAGCTGTTTTCAAGAATTTTTAAATTTTTTTTTTCTTCAAAAACAGGCAAGTGACTTTAGAGCTCAGGTCTTATTTAAAAGCCAAATGAATTCGGTGCCCAGGCACCTTTGCAAATCTGGGCCTGAGAGCACCTGAAGTTGAGCGTACTTCAAATATGTGACCCTTACTGGAAATGGGAATAGCCAGTACTTCAGAGCACTGCGACTCTGAACTGTTTATTGGCATGTTTTATTTCTGTGACGTATTTAATTCAGTAGAAATGTGAGTGCTAGCCCTGATTTGAACCAGGTACAGTGTTGGTAGATATTGTACAAGTTTCCCTACACAAGATCTGCTAATGCATCTCAGTTTGAATTTGTAGATCTGCCAAGTTTCACTCATTTGGAGAGAGGCTTCCTCATTTGGGATTAATTTTAAGACTCTTTTAAAAAGTGTCTCCACTTGTGATGAAACATTTTGCTGTGTGTGAATGAGATGTATAAAATATCATTCTAAAGGCCAAATTCATCTCTGGTGTAACTTCTGGGGAATTCCCACGATGCTTTGAAATCTTCCTCATTCAGATGATCACAGCTCAAGGAGCCTGAACACTCCTTCAATTTGATCCCTGTGCATTTTGCACAGAGTGCCAGTCATATATTGGTTTTCTGATATGTTCATATGGAGTGAGAGATGAGGTAGTCACAGATCATTTTCATTTGAGTCTAAACTAGAATGAAAACTCTACTGATGAAGTGAATCTGATATACAGCTTAAGTATTTGTACGTAAGAATAATATACACTTTACAACGTACATAAATACATACAGAATAGTAAAACTTCCCTTTTTTCTTTCTTCCTTTCTCCAAAATAAACACATTAAGAAAGTAGCTAGTGAAAGAAGCTGCCACTGCTGTAAAGTCGTTATATATGTTATAACGAAGACATCTGCCTGCCTTTTTGAACACAATAAATGACCAGCAACAGAACCAAACAGAAAACAAAAATCCAAACCCAAGCCCCAAACAGTTCATGTTAGCTGATAATATCATTCAGGACTAAAGATTCCTTTTGTCTTCCGTGTGATACTAAAAAACTCTCAGGCTGATAAAATCAGCAAGGACAGGGCAATTGTCATTGCTCATTTTATGACCTCGGGCATTGCTCCAGTGCCTCAGACTGCCTTGGCACCATTAGTCTCTAGACTGCTTCTGCTGATCTTAAAGAGGCTTTTGTTGGTAATCAGTACAGACTCTGGAATCCCAGGACACCACTGCTGGTTATGCTGAGCTAAAATCATAAGGAGTGCAAGCAATAACAAGCACCAAGGCCCACGCTGACCCTTAGCAGCTGTTTATACGCAATCATAACTGAGCAAATGACTTTCCAAATGAAAAGGCATGTTTTTGGAACTGATAATAAATCAATCTTTAAAGAACGAGAAATACTTATTAGTTTTATTCTCTGCTAGGTTGTAAAAAAACCAAATAAGAACCCCTGCCTTAGAGCCAGACGGCTTTCACATATATAAGGAGATTTAAAGGGGTTGCACATCAAAAGGGGGCATTTTTAATAGTGCTCACATGACAGAAGAACACTACTGCATTTCTGAAAGTGATACACTCCAGCTTAATGAAAGGTAACTTTCAGTAAACCAACTAAATTCCCACCAAATCTCTGGCAATTAGTAAAAATAAAACGTATAAATTCTTAACGGGGAAAAGGAATAATAAACAATGTAATTCTGATAGTGTGAATTTCAGCGTTGTGGATAACGTGGTAAGGCTGTTCTTACTTCAAAAAGCGCAAAGGTAATTAATAACAGAAGAGATTTTTACAGATGCAGGCGAGAGAAGGCAGCAGCGCCCCACGTGAAGGGGGAGAGGACGTGCTGCTCCAGAACCACGAACCCCACACGGTCCTGCTCCTGCTTCTCTGGGAGCCTCAGTGGGAAGTTGGTGCCCATGCCTGGCCCTGGCAGCATGGCTGCCAGCTGGCTTCACCACCTCCTTCCCTAGCCAACGTGCCAAGGGTGACGTTGGTGGGTGAGGAAGTGGGAGGACAGTCACCTGCGCCAACCTCACGATGGTCACGTATTCCTGCCAAGACCATATATTACATTGCACAAATGTGCAGAAGTAGCTACTTTTCTTCTCTCTCTCCCCCTCTGTACTGGCTTTGTAAACCAATGGAGTTGATGAGGCACAGGCAGGAGGCAGGATTCATCTGGCTGAATTAGGGGTTTACATCTGAGCTGGCCAGCTTTTCTGAGAACAGTTTGTCTCACCCTCAAGAAGATGACCTGTAAAACAGTTCAAATGAGGTACACCATGGAAGTACAGTCCTTTCGCTGACCTCGGAGGGAGCTGATGATGGCTGTTCCAGGTATAGAGGTCTGTATGGCAGACATCTTAAGCTGAAGTGAAACAAAGTCCCTCCAAGAGCCATCCTCATGTTTTCCTTTTGTTGGTTATGAAACCTGGGTCAAGAAAAGGTTGGGAATATTAGACCAAGATGAGCAATATCATGTTTGTAGCCGTGGTGTTGTTTTGAACTTTTGCAGAAGACTACCACACCCCTCTGATGTTTTCTTCGTAACGTACTGACTGCTGCGAGATTGGCACAACAATGTAATATTAATAGAAGAAATCTGGTTTGAATTCCCTTAAAGTCAACGTTCTTGTAAATCTAATAAGTACTTGGATATTGACGTGCTAGTCTCCATCTGCAGAATTTAAAAATCTGAAATTCATTTAAGTCTTATAATTAATAAATGAAATTCCTCAAACTTAAAAATGTCAAGGTCATCATTTGTTACACTGTATTTTTATGGTGCTATCCCTCAAAGGATATTAAAGTGCTTTGGAAGTGGTCTGATCCCTTACTAGACGCCGTAAGAGGAATGTTTATTATCGCCATTCCACAGAGGAACTGAAGAAATTACTGATATGGTCTAGACCTTGAAATGCTTGGCTGTTTGCTAAGGACCATTCCCATGCTGACTGTAGGACATGAGAAGATGAGAGAGACACCGCGGCGGCCCGTAGGTGGCTACAAATGGTAGCCTACTTGGTGGGCCCTCTGTCCGGGAGAAGCTCGCATGGCCCATGCTGCAGCTGAAGTCAGCCTGGGCATGGAAAAGCTGCTTCAGGGATGGATTAGCCAGTGTTTTCTGAGGGTCATGTAGCAAAGCGGCCATGAAAGGTGTGCTTGCCTGAAGTGGCTGAGGAGAGGAAGCGGTGAGGCGGAGGCAGGGAGCACCAGTGGAGACTCCAGTGGACTCAGCCATGCAGGTGGACACATTTGCTCTCTTCCTGGCACAATTTGCTATGGGCACTGTCAGGTGCTCAGTAACAATTAGGATATGCTAATTGGCAAATGAATTATGCTAATGATCAGATGAAACAGATGCTAATAAGATTGGCAGGGGTACGGTTACCCTGACAGCCGAGTAGCAAAATAATGTTTTGAGCAAAAAACAATGAGAAGGTGAGGGTATGGGGAGGTGCCCAGCTGACCTCTCTGAAGGCCTTTGTTCCCAAAAGCAAGATTGTAATTTAGAGGGACGCATGTGGGAGGTGCTTGTGCTGCTCTCTGTGGTACCCTGAATCCCTCTCATCTGGAGCCTGCCTGCAGAATAAACGTATTTTCTATGATGGGGATGAGCTGCCCTCATCTGCCCGGTGTGACTGTCTAGGAAAAGTCAGACATGTGGTGACCATAGGAATATTTAAACTATTCAGGAAACACAAGGGGCCGTGTGGCTTATTCCAACCATTGGTGCTATTACACATGTGCAACAAAGGGACTGGGCTCTCCCAGCATAAAAAATATTGATGGTCACAAATGGATATTCTCTGTGAACTTTCCAAATATTTATGTACAGTTAGACTGGAGGTTCTTGCTGGTGGCCAAAGACAGATTTGAGAGATACAAATAGGTAAGGCAAACGAGAGGTACTGTGGTACTGTCATTTAACTTTGGTATTACCTGTTGATATTTTCTTCCTTGAAAAATTCCAACCAACCAAAAGAGTCCGTGAGCCCTCACAGCTTGCCTTTGGGTATATTAAAAAAAACCCCACAACATTTTTTTACTTTGGATATTTTTCTACATTTTGTAGAATTAACTGCAAAATTACAGGTTTACTGTAGGACCTGTGAAGTGAGACCATTTCTTAGGATCATTGAGGATTCAGGAGGCTGCTATTGGAGTTCATGTTGCAAATCTCTCTTACCTGTTCTGAGGGCATCTGCATATTATGCTCCACTGAACTTCTGTTCACACCTTCTGATTTCACCTCCACAAATTTCTAAGGTCTTAGTAAAGAATGCAGTGCTTGGTTAGGTCATTCAGGCAGAACAGAAGGATTCTTCAAAAGTGCATGCACGCACTTCTGCCTAATCCCAGAATCAACTAGAACCTCTGTGAACTTCTCTGTTTGACTGGAGAGGTCCCCAGAGCCCAGAATTGTGCCTTTCTATGTGTTCAGACCTGTCTTACTCTTGTCAGGCTTATCAGCCACTATCATGCTTCTGTTTCACCCCAGTCAGCTGCTAGAACTGGCATTTCCCCCCCTCAGTTCCCTTGAGCTGTTTGTTAGCTACCTTACAGCTCTCTTGGAGAGAGCTTTTAACACAAGGCAGCGGGAGCTAAGTTTCTTTTCAAAACCAGCTGGAAATGGTAGGGATCTGATTTTGAAATAGCATTTACCCGAGAACCAACAAAATTTGACCAACCTCTTTTCTGCCTACAGGAGCATCTGCTTCTCAGAAAAATACCCTAATCACCAAATTATGCATTTTGGGAAAGCAATCTCCTTTCCACCTCTTGAATGACATTTTCATTTTGAAAGTGAGAGGGAATACGACTGCACTGAAGTATTGAGGAGCTTCTGTGCATTGAAAGACACGCCGGTATGTTTCAACACCCCTGTGGACTTTACAGAAGCCAGCCTGTAGATACACTCATGCATTCTGCATCCCACCCCTTTAGTCAAGGCCTAAAAAATACACACTGTGATGTCAAAAAGGCCATTACTGATTTTGGCCTCAAATATTTTAATAGCGCAAGATCTGTTGTAAGTGGATATGGCTTTGGCCCTGAAATTTCTGTAGCTGTTTTTAAATCCCACCTTCTGGGATGGAGTAACATTTATCTCTCTTGCATGATCCCCTCTATTGTGTATGTCAAGTTTTAAACTATCCCTGGTGAGGAACATGAATTGATAAATGTTTGTGAAGTCCTTAGTGTGTTGAGGTTCTGCCAGAACCACTGCTATCTAAATAAGATTATCCAAGGATGGGCGCTATCAGATACCGAATCTTGAAGGAGGAGATGATGACTTGCAACCTCCTTCCACCTGAGGAGTTAGAGGCTCTTGAAAGATATATAGGATTGCTAACGGTCCAGGGGACAATGATAACTTCAGTGAGTTAAGCAGGATTTTGATTCGGTGGAGTAGAGGTGGGATTGCAGAATATGTATCTTCCTGCTTACCATTTTCAAGGTGATTTTCGTTCACCAACTAATGTTTCTCCTTCTGTTTTCCCTCTATTTTACTTGTAGAATTTGAGCAGTTGGAAAACTGCTCTCTAGGTGCTTCCAGTGGATGACACAAAGTGAGACTCTAGGTGAAGTAAATATAAAAATTCAGTGGTTCAGTGCTAATAAAAATATTAACAACTAAAATACACATCCCTGTCACTAGGACCTTGCTCTTGAATAGTGTGTTTCTTTTTGGGGAGTTGTGTAACAGCGATCAGTGTAAGTGGTAATGGATGTAACCCGTGAGTTGCAATAACACACTTGGTTGGCGAATGTTGGGTACAGGCTCACCCTCCTTCTGTGACAGGACTGAACGGCATGGTGAGGTGGCTTTGGAGGGGAGGAGAAGGGACTGAGCACTCCATCCCAGGACCAAGGCGAGGCTGCCCACACAGGGGTGATGCCACTATGTTTTGTGACAAAACTGACACCAGAAACAGCGCTGGAAACTGCATCTTTCTTTCTTCAGATATTGAGCTTCCTTGCTACCTTTGGCAGTAGTGCTCACAAGCACGGACACTGAGGTGGATCAAGGGAGGCTAAATAACTTTCAGGAAGTCAATGGCAAAGTGAAAAAGAACATGATCTTTACAGCCTACTTTACATTATGTTGGGTCTCTTTATTCCCATTCCCGTTATATCTATGTATTGATCACTGTTCTCTACTGCATTCAGCTATGATCTTTTTCTTGTAAAGAAATGAACTATGTGAATGAGCTTGAAGATAAATTTTAAAATATTAAAAGCTGTCCTTCTCCTCAAATCTAACTCTTATGTTAGTTGTTTACATACATAATTTAATAACTTGCATATATTTTTTTATATATTAGTCTGACAGTTGTAAATGAAACCGGATTCAGGAAAAATATTCCGGTACATAGAAACTGAAAATACACATTTGCACTGGTAAGGTAGCACTGTATATTTTGGAGGGCTTATATTACTCCTCATTGTGGTTAGTGGTTAGTATGACTATCATGTTTTTGCAGTATTACGTATCCGAGAAAATGTAATTTTTTCTATTCCTTTTAAAATCAAATTACAATGTGACATTCAATAAAATATCTTTTGTGCAGCTAATAAAAATGAGATCCCATCTCACTGCTTTGACAAATAAACCACACAAGTCAAAATACTGCCTCTGATACAGTTTATAGCTTAAGCTTTCATGTCAGCCTTTCCTATAAAAAAGCCCCATTATTTATTAATAGCCTTCTATGTCTTAAAAGTTTCTTTTTCTTGTGTGGAGAAAAAATCATTTGCCTTTTAATGGGGTGTCAGATTTGTTTTCCAAACCTTCTAAAAGGTTATCGTTGTTACATATGGACAAGTGCTTTTTTCAGAATCAATGTAAACTCTGTTACCAGGGTAATTTACTGCAGTCCCCTGGTAGCTGTACGGAAAACTTAATTTCACCATTTTGCAAAGTGGAGGGGTGGGACTCTTTCCTTGTGGTTAACTATTTTCACATGGAGTGAAAAGAAAATGCATGCTTCTAGCACATACTAAATAACTGATGGGCTCTTACCTTCTGTTTGAGTTCAGGGCACACTGGCAGTCTGGTAGGGTTCATGGCACAGAAGGATGACTGAGCCAATTAGATATACCATAAAACCTTTTGGCAATTAACTCCCAACTAACCAAAAGATTCAGGCTAATGCTAACATTGGATAATAAAAGCTTGTTAAATTTCCCTCCATTACCCACACACATACACACACACAAATATCTGAGCCACATTTTTGATGACAGAGAAATCTGTACGGAGGGGAGAATATTCTATGAAAGATCCAGAGGTATCAGGTTTGAGTCTGCCTTTCAGTTTGAGTTACGAAATGACATGAGACACCAGCAAATATAAAATTCAGACTTGTGCATTTAATTAGAGCTTGCACTAGCAGCTACAGCACTTTATTTCAAAAAAAGCAATAATAGCAGTGTTTTTTCTCTGACAAACACTACTTAAAAAATCTCCAAACCCAGAAACCACTAGGAACTACTTATGACCTGAACAACATTTTCAGATTAAATTAATTACCTTTTACTAGTACTTTCTACTAACTTGTTGAATTACCTAATGTATTTGGGGGTGCTGCCTACATACGCACAGTGAAGAGTGGGTTTCACAACAGACATCAGCTCTTTAAATGCGGCGATTCAGGATCTTTCTGTCCATGTTGGCGGCTGTTCACCAGACTGAAGACAGTTCACCACATCTGTGCTGTGCTTAAGAGGAAGTAAGCTGGTGATCTCTGCTACCGAACTGGACTGAGGCACAGATAGCTCTAGGCTGCCTAAATCTTGATGCTCACACTTGTTCTGCACCAGGGAAGGACATGCAGTGCAAGGGTTTTTCTGGATATCAGCAAGAAAGACCTGACAACAAATGGCATAATAAAATAGCTGGTTTCATAAGGCAGAATAAAAAAGCTAATAGAAATAATGAGTAAATCTTATGCCACTTCAGATGCTGGGAACGCCATGTTTATGCGGCATTGGTGGAACCTGGATGGATTTTCCCATGGCATGCTGTGCAGATCCCATCCATGAAGAGGTTTCTCCATCCTCCCATACTGTGGTGTTTGTGTAACAAACAAAGCCATATATCTTCTCCTGAGAGGTAGAATGTTATACCGGTCATAACCTCCACCAGTGCGCAACACGGGCCAACACGGGGCACTGCAGCAGATTCCCATACAGCAGCTACTCATGCTAACATATGGGCTCTTCAAGTCCTAAGTAAGAAGCCCAATAGAGCAGACGTGGCTTGCCCAAGATCAATAGCTCCTTGAATACAATGTCTTCTGCAAGGCTTCGAATACAGTATTAAGTTATTTAATCTGTTCACTGTCTCTCAAAAAATCTCTGCAATGTAGGCTGAATTAACATTAGGCTCTTGTATTGTATTTATTGTATTGTATTTTGTATCTATGTTGAATTAACATTAAGGTCTTGTAACGTAGGCCCTTAACATTAGCTTGGGAATGTATACAACTCAAAGCCCTAAATTCACTGACTTAAGTGAAAAGATCAGTTGTCATTTAATAAACCAAAGTTTCCAGCCCACAAAGTGCAAGGTCAAATCCATGAGACAAGAACCTCAATGACATTTTGAAAGACTGAGATTTTTAAGCCAGTCATGATTTTGAAAGCCCAGCTCATTATTTTTGAAAACTTGGGGGTGGAAATATTCTTCCTCTGTTGCTATATATAAATGTGAATGGGGAACCATAAAATTGTCTGCTGAAAATTTTGGAATAACAAATTTTCAGTCTTCTTCATGTAGGAAAAAGCAAACAGGACTCTGGAAAGCCAAGCCCCATTCTGACAGAAGAGCCTCAGACTCTCCCAGACTCACCTTTAGTGGTCAGGTCAGCTCCCTTCAGATGAAGAAAGCCCTGACACAATACTTTTCCTTGTTTAGACCAAAAACTTGCCTCCCTCATCAAGATCACAGACCAAGAGTCTTTACCTCCCACATCCAAACTTACTCATCAGTAAACTATTTGCTATCCTGGCAGAAATTTGAGGACAATTTCCAACCTGGAATCTGTGAAGCTTTTCCTGATGAAAGTTTCACTGAAACTAGCATGATAATTCAAAGACTTCTATCTAATACTTAAATTTTAGCACAGCTTTCTAATAGGATAAGTAGGGAAAGAATCCAAAACCAAGCAACCTTAATTAATAGTATGATGGACCTTGCTAAATATGTGGGTGAGATTATGTAGGACCAGTTGCCTGTGATAACAATGGACTGAGTTCAGTGACCCGCTGTGTCCTGTGGCATGTTATATGAAGAGTTCTTCCACAGGAAGCTTTCACTAAGGTGTCATTTTCATTTTAAAGAAAGGCTTTGTAAGAGTGTCCTGGACCATTTCCAAATATGAGTTTATACTGAGAGTGGGATACAACTTCCTCAGCACTTGTCTGGCTGTGTTCTCGGGACAATTACCACCCACTTACATGGTGAGAGCTACTGAAAAGCATCCTGATGTCCACTTCTCAGCAGGTTCATCCTGCATCTCTTCTTCAGAAAATCCTAAATGTAAGGTGAATGTCTGTGTTTAGTGACTTTGGAGCTTTGATTTCCAAGATCAGGAACAGATTTCAGGAATGATTTTCCCCCCACCACCTGCACACCCATGCATTTGGGAGACACTATTAAAGATTATTTCTTAGTGCCATTAACTGGTGAAAGAAAGGACGTGCTGCATGTCATTCATCCACTTCTTCTCTACTACTTTGGATTTTGGCACTGTTTCTTTCCTGATGTGTAAGTCTGTACAGCATACTGCAGAGCACAGGAATTCAGTGGAGTTAAAACTAATCTAGGTAGTGTAGCTGAATCAGTGTAGACACAGAAGAGCAAAACAAGCTATGTGTGTTCACTTCGCCTTCATCTAGCTCATGTAGAGACCACTTGGATGTGTGTACCTTGCATTATATCCAGATGTGCTGTCAGACAAACCTGTGATGACGCAGATAAAATACTAGGCCTCGGAGGATGAAGCTATATTACAGTCAAGAAGCAGAATTTTAGCATATAGAGGCTTTGTGACTCTGCCTGGATCTGTGTCATTGGAGTAGCAAGGTGATGATGCAGCAGCATGTCCTGCAGCTGTTGGATGAAACACCCAGAATCAGTGCAGACCTTGCATATGTTGGGTCTTCCTTGCAGTAGATATCCAAAGTGTATGACACCGTGGTATAAAATAAAAATAGATTAAATATGTTTTCACATGCTATCACTGCACTATTCAGCTACAGTATGGACATGTCCACTGTTTCATTCCTAAAATGACTTTATAAGCTATTTGTTATTGGAGCCTGGACTTACTGCTCTTCCTCACCGTAGTGTGAGCTACTGTAGCAAGCCTAGAAAACAGAAAGCGTTTGAACTTTCACCAGTTTCCTCTTCTCCTCATGGCTCAGGTACTACTTAAAAAACAAAGGCCACCATCGAATGGAAATACTGAAGAATCAGTCTTTCTCTGGACCAGAGCTAGCACACAGTGCCCCTGTCCTACAAGGGCTGTGAGGGGATGAGGTACGCTCAGTTGTCCCTGTGGCCCCTGAGTGTTGGCTCAGCCTGTTCAGGCTAATGAGACAGTAGGACATGCTCTATGCTGATGGAAATTTTCAGACAACTTAGTCTTTAAATAGAAACAATTTTCCAGTGAATATTAGCAAACAGTTTTTTTACAAAACTGAATAATTTGGCCAAAACAGTGTAGATTTTTCAGAGGGTGGTAAAACACAAGTTCCCAGCTGAGATGGCACTCCCTGACAAATATCATATTGCTCTATCAAAGCAGAGGGCTTATCCTTGATATAGTTGTAAGAATTATTTTAACACATGAACCTCATTTTTTTGCTTTAGAAGCTCTTCATCTTTAGAAACGATGCTTAAATTTCTAAATATTACTACTACTTCTTTTGTCACACTGTGGCAGTCACACAACATGAAACATTTTTGCTCAGACTATTAGCATTTGGCAAAGTTACAACATCTGAAAATGAGGTCTTATAATGGGAAGTATTAAATAACTATAACTCACTAAGCAGCTCTATCTACGTAAGCTCAAAAATATAGCTGTAAAAGCAGGAAAGCTCTCCTTAAATACTGCACCGGGTTTCCATGTGGTTGTACTTTTTATCTGAGCTTACATGGGGGCAATGAAGTCATCGGAAGGTCAAGTGACCCACCCAAGGTCATCGACTGGCAGTCAGTGACTGAGCCACTATCACAGCCCATGGAAGTTCCTGTCTCCAAGCGAAGTACAAGGTAAGTGACACCAAGGTACATCTTCTCTCAGTTTCCATTATGTTTCTAATCTCTCTTCACTACAGTAATGAATGATAATGAGTTGCAATCTTTTCTCTGGGTTGTTCCTGCTGCTGCATCGGTGACACTTATTTTTACAATAACGATATAAGTGGGAAAAAAAATTGTGCTAAGTGATATTATGAATAAGCAAACCTAAATAACTTACAAAAAGAACAGGGGTTGCAATAACTTGTTAGAAAGGACAGTCTTACTCAGTGTGTCCGTTTCAGGCAGGTCACCCTCTCCTTCATCCGGAATTGAAAATACTGGGAAAAAAATGGACGTGATTCAATAACTGTTACTTATGTGAGCAAGCCTTACTCATGCAAGGATGGGCAAGGACAGGTACATAATTTACTATGCAAAATCAGAAACTCAGTTATTCCAGCACTGAGGATCAAGCTTCTGTTATGCACTTGCACTTAGGTGCTGGTGAGTATTAAGCATTTCAGACTTGCAGGCAGCTAATTTTCAAAATTGCTCAGCGGTCATAGCCCAGGTCAGATTTTTTTGAAAGAGCTCAGTGCTCAGCAAAAATTCTTCAAGGCGCAACAGATTTTCAGTGCTGCTCTGCACTCCGTGGCTCCCACTGGGAAGGTGGTGTTCTGTGGAAGCTGTTGGGTGCTGCATCCTTTATCAAAGTCTGATTCCTACATTGCGCACTTAGCACTTGAGGAGGGAGTGAGGAGAAATCAGAAAAGAGCCTTCAGCTGCTCCTGTCTCTTTTTCTTCCCGTCCGTCCTTCTCTTAGCCCCTGTCTCTTCTTCCTCTGCTGCAACACTTGCATCTCTAGCACAGTTCCAACTAGAAAGAAATAGCAACTCTGAGCTGGGGCTGGAAAATACCACAGCAGACCAGTATGGGTTAGGGACAGTTTTGAGGAGAGGTGGGTAAAGACTGTGCAGTCGGAAATGCTGATCCCCCTTAGTGCTAGTCTCGAAGCATGTCCCATCCATGTGTTCTCGTAACAGTATTAGCAAAGTTGGCAGCTGGTGAAAATTCAATAGTAAAGGAATCCTTTGCGTATTTTCACATGAGAATATTCCATATGTTTGATTCTATCCCCTTAATTATCTTATGCAATGTTCATGATCCCTTGGTCTGCTGAAATACTATGTCTTGGTTTTTTTGCAGCTAGCTGTGAATGTGTGTGCATGTGTGTGTATGCATGTGTGTGTGCAGTTCACTATAATTAGTTCATACTATATTTGGTTGATTTTTTTTCCGTTCCCAATTTGTGAGTTCCATTGTCATCATTCCTCTGATATCTTCTTTTGGAAATTCAGCTACTGGTTTCCTTTCTATTTAAAATCAGCATTTGATTCCTACAAGGACAAAAATATAAATCTACTCATAAGCATAACAAGTCCTGGAGGGAACGATGAGTCTAACTGGTTGCTTAGAAGTCCTGGGTGTAAAGTAAAGGAGTAGCCAAAAATTCATATGTTAGGGGAGCCTGCGCTGTTTGTAAACCTTGGAACTCCCATGGTATGTGATGTGTATCATGGGGTAAGGTGCAGATTGAGTTGCTTATGTTTATGTGACTCATCCTATTTATGCTGTGGCTAAATCCATTCTGTTCCTAAAAAAACCCTACTAACTTGTTTAATAACCTCTTCAGCTCTAGCAAACATTTTGGCTATGACTTAGATTCACTGTTGTGCTGGTTTCTTCCATGAATTGCCATTTCTGCTAGAGAAGGGTGGGCAAGAAATTATACTAAAATAATATTTTTTATATTTAGCTACTTGTTGCCTAAGTCTCATTTGACAACATCAGTCAGAAAGCCTATTATCTGTTTAAAAGAATCATTTATTACTGTTGCTATTTTTCTCCTACCCTTTGGGTTAAGAAAAAAGTTTAAAATGAATGTGGGATTTTTAACCTTTAGTTTGATAAAGTCTGGTCTATGACGTAGGATTTTTCAGTGGCTCACTGAGGTAATTTGTTAGTATTTTTAGTTTAAAGCATGCTGAAAGCTTTGAAAAATCCATCCTGTCTCTATCCATTCACATCTTATAAAGTTTTAGCTCTTATGAAATCCATTATAAAAGCTCTGTTGATAGTTTTGGTGGTGCTGGTCACATCAGGGAGAGTCCCAGCAAAGCGGCCAGACTGGAGAATCAGGATCCCTTAAAAGAGAGCCACGGTGAGAGTAGAATTGCTGCTCTCCATATTTGAAATACTTACCTATATCTGTACTGCTGTGTGATACCAAGTATTTCAAACCTGCGAGAAAGGGATTGTGAAGGTTCTTTTTTCATGAAGAACACTTTCTGCTTTAACATAGTAAGCAACAAGCAGAACTGAGTAAATAATCCATTGACTGAATTTTTCTTGTTTTTGTGAATAATCTGTATAGCAACTTTTGATTTTCTTGAAGATATTTGTTATTCTAAGTAGTTTAATGCTATCCAGAAATATTTCTGGTCCTATAGATTTGTTTTGAGTATTTGATGCATGCAACTGGACCTTTGCTGGTTAATTTATCAGCTACATCACACAATATTGTCTCTGTTTCTATCTGGAATGAGCATAATTCTTCAAATTGCGTATCTGTTGGGAATACAGTGTTTCTGAATTCACAATTTGTATTCTATGAGTATACTGTAGTATTCGCTTAACATTCATTTTCCATGAATGTTTCATGTACCTTGTACTGGTTAACAACATGAAGAGACTTTATGTTTCCAAAACTCTTCTTGTGGTGTATTCAGGGAATTTATAAAGCTGTTTTGACTACAGCCCGCTAGTAGTTTGCAAACAGAATTTCTCGGGTCTCTTCCAAACTCCTCTCTTGAAACATTTTCTACATCTTCCACAGGCCACCATAATGCTGCTCTCAAAATTAATACTTAAATTGAAATGTCTTCTGAAAGTTAATGCAAAAAGAGCACAGAAAATCCCAGAGTGGTGTTTCATCTGAGCTCACATTCTCCTCTATTTTGTGAGGCATTGGCCCAGCTAGGGTCAGCAATTAGGAGGTTACTTGCTTATTCTAGAGAAACTTTATGAGAAAAATAAACCATCGGTTTTTATGAGAAACCTGCTTCCAGCCCTTTCCAGACAGCTGGACGACTCCTACTACTTTTGTTCCAGCATATTGGGTATGTTCATTTTGCTTCTACATCCAAATATTGGGAGCTATAAAGCAAGCAAATTCCTCTGTCTATGTGTCTGCATTTAAGATCCATTCCCACATTTTTGTGTCTCTTCCCCTCTCCCTCTTGCAGGAGCTCTCCCTTTCCTGTGGTCATACCGGTACATATGGATTGAGGAGAGCAGTTTCCCTCTCCGATTCAAATGTAAGCAGCAACAGCTGCTGGATGTCGGGCTGGCAATGCTGGAAGTGGCTGTCCATCGCCCTCCCTCCCCATCAGCCCTTGGTACCTGGCCAGTGCCTGGAGATGCTGCACACCTGTGGGGAAGGGACAGGTTGAAGCACCACCCTATATGTACCCCTGGGACCCCCAACCATGGTTTTCAACTATATTCTGGAGGATATGGGACGTTCAGGACTACAGCTTTCCAAAAACGTGGCTTTGATGGGGCTGTCATCAGCCATCTGAGACAGCCCTTCTGGGAATGTCATCAGAGCCTGGCAGTTTGGCAGATGTACAGTCGCTGAAGTACCTGTGGAAGCGCAGTGCAGGGAGCTGGATAATCATAACACTCACAACACTTCCACATTTTAATCGTGATATACTTGCTTGTAAAGAGAATTTCAATAGGCCTGCACATTATTTATTCTTAGGGAAGTCTGGCAGCTGCAGAAATCCTAAATCACAGCATTTGCTTTCTGCTTGATGCTAATTTGGGCCAGTTCCAGCCAACGGAGTTCCTTTTCCATTGTGTCATTTAATTACACATTTACCCACGCTTTTCAGCGAGTAAGAGCCTTAATATACGGTCTCTTAATCTAATACTGATCTATTAAAAACTACACTCAGTATTTTAAAGTGTTAGACAACAGATGGAATTGACAGTTTTAATAGGTAGCAACTAACATCATCTCCCAATCTACACCTCTGTATTGGATTTCAAGCAACTGATATCACTGTGGACATGTGCAGATATGGGGCTTGCATTTAAAGTCAGAAATTCAATCAATAGCCTGTCTCTCAACAGAGCTTACTAGATTATATCAGTTAGAAGTGACCATCTGGCCTAATCTTGGGAGTTCTGAGATATCATGTAGATCTTTTTCACTAATGTCATTTTTATTTGGTTAACATTAATAAACTGTAGCAAACATTGCAAATCTTGCACTCTGAAGCTGTAACTCAATTTTTGCCTTTTACACGAGACAAGTCAAACATCTGCTTCTCTAGAGGGAACGTGTGCGAGAGCGAGCAAAAGAAAGACGCAATAGCTCTGAAGATTTTACTGTCTTTCTAGGTGTTGTGAAATGATGGAAAGTGGCAGTCTTTTTTATTTACTAAAAGAAAAGTGTGTTACTGAAAGGTATCCAACAACTAATGTGATTATTTCTGTGAATACAAAATATGGAGGGAAACACGTAGGTAGCATTCTGGGGGTTAAAGTTTCAGAGTATTCTATGACTGCAATAAAAGAAGAACGTACATTACATATTCATCTACCAGATTTATGCTACAAATAAAGTCTAACTTTTAATCTGGTACAGTCAATATATATCACAAATCTGTGATCAGCTGTTTAACTCTGTCAGAGCCAGAATGTATAAACTCTGAAAAGCCCTTTTTAATACCAGAGTCAAGAACATTCTCTACTTGCGCTTCTTTGCTCCTAAAAATTTAATTTCAAATTCTATTTTGTGTTTGGCTGAACTCTAGCACTACAAGAAGTTAAAAAATGCTCTGTTCACAAAAAAGAAAGATTAAGGTCAGTTTTCCAGGTCTAATTATAACTTTGTACACATAAGGGGTACAACAGTGATTCAATTATGCAAATTATTGTCATTGGATTTTGATCTTGCAAAATCAAAAACAGGAGTGATTTAGAAATGAATCTGATGTAGTCAGAACTCTTGGAATTCTGGAGACTATTCCTTTTGGCTTCAACCCATTCCTGATTTGTTGAAATGTTTAAAATTTCAAACAGTGAAGGAGTGCATCATGAAAGCCCATAGGTGGGGAGGGGGAGAAGCAAGACAGATGACATTGCTAAACAGAAACAATGTGGGAAGAAACTGTAAAAATAAATAAATATATATTTGGTACTTCATTAAAGTAGTACCTCTCATGGAGATCCTGTTGCAGGGTGCGGAGGACAGGGTCTAGATTAGAAACCAAAGATGTATGTCCTTCTGTTGACCTTGGTACTCAGAGCTGTAAGAAGATGGACAAGCCATTTTAGCCTTCATTTCTCCATCCAAAAATGATGAGAATGATTGCTACCTGCTGTTTTTAAAGGCACTAACTTCTATCACTAAAGGCATTCTGAAGAGCCAAGCTGTTTTGCCGTTATGAAGTTTTTCACTTACAAAATGGAGCTAGCTGACTTTGACAACAAAAACCCCTGCTCTGCCTCCCACGGAACAAAATCTGGAATACAGACAAGCCCCTTATATCCTCAAAACAATAAGAAAGGATAGAGTTTTAGTGGTGTTATTGTAAGAATAAAATTTCAAAGCTCGAAGGAAAATAGAACCTGGAAAACCTGCAAAATCGGGGAATAGTACCCCTGACAAGTTAAGCATTTTTTTTTGGAAAAACAAATTTATGTAAAGACTGCCCTTGAAATATCTTGAGTTTTTTTATAGTTTATTTTCCTGTTTTAAGTGGACTTCAATTTCTGATTTTTTTTTGGTTAGCCCTCCCTCTCAGAATTCTTATTCAAAGTATGTAAAAAATATTGTTTCTTTCAAAATACATCAAAGGCGATGCTACCATTTTCAGCCAGATCTAGCAGGGGAATGGAATTTTGCATAGCAAAGACAGTCTGAAAATGTCATCTTTTTTTTTTTTTTTTTTTTTTTTTTTTTCTACCTGTGAGTCCAGCAGAATCCTGAAATTGTCACTGGCCAGCTCTGTTCTTGAGCAAACATGAAAATTTTGCAAAATTTGTTTACAAGAAAAAAACTAAATACATTTGCCAGAAGAAAATCCCTACATTTATCCATTGCTGGTAGTTTATTGACTAGTAGCAAAACACAGCTAATGGCTTCTTCCATGCTAGCAGGCTATGTGTATACAGTACATTTTTTAACTTTCTGTTTCTCACTGTAGTTAATAAATCAGGATGCAGATGAGAGATTCATAGTTAATTTTCAGTAGCTAGCACAGCACGTCTCAGCCTATAAAGTCCTGGAAGTCTTGGGCTGTGAATTCCTTGATACTGACAAGCCAAACAGCTTAGAAATTATAATTATAAGTTACAAGTGTCTTAAGGGTTGTTCTTCTGACATAAAACTAATTTCATGTTTTTATTCATAATGTGAAAGAGACGAGAGGATGGGGCCTTATTTAGATTGAGCTCCCAGAGATATCACAGGCTCTGTGTCCTGATTATAATCGGAAGAGATCACTTACTTCGTTCCTTGTAGCTAGCGGATTCTTTCTGTGTGCTTTTTTTGACAATCAGGCTAAAGAAAAGTGGGGTTTCTTCCACTTTTCATCCCGGCTTTGTTCACAGGCAGAATTCTACTGGTGCCTGTTGTTTTTTTCCTTAATGGTGGTCATACCAGAGTGTATCGGGCTCCCTCCTCATGAACTGGTTCCAGCTTGAAACCTCCTTTTGCATAAGTGATGCACACCAGTGAGTGCTTTCACCCGTACCACTTTCTTTGGCCAAGGGAAGGAACCAAGGAGAAAGCAGCTTTGGAGGGTGAGCAGAGTCCCCGTCACCCCTTCCCTGAGAGGAAACACAACACTCTAGAGACACCAACTCACTACCCAAAACTCCTCCAGGGCTTCAAAGCCTGAGGGTGTCCGAAGGGTGTCCTAGGGGTGTTTTGGCACCCTGAAGCCCATGACAGCCATGCCACCAAAGCCAATACTGGTCACATTTTGGCACACACACTGAGATTGGCAGCAGCTAGGAGGCCCAGAGCAAACCACAGCATAAACATGGGACCAAAGCTGATTCTTCCCACAAACCTCAGTGTACACCTGAACAGGTCAAGGTAGATGGAGGAGGGGAGGCCCAGGGCTCTAAGACAATAGTGAGAGAGAGGATGGGTTTCCATTTGCTGACTGAGGTCTGCCAAAGCCTTCCCTCCCTGCTTCAGAAAACGGATTTGGCTCATGTTTGCCACTGGGGATTAGGAGTGACTCTGTTGCGGTAGTTGAGTTGTGCTGGCCTCCAAATGCTTAAATGAGCTGCTATAGTTTCACTGTCAATTTTGCACGTGTAACTGAGGGTTTGCATTACTTACAGCTTAAGTAATCCCCACATGGAAGTGCAGTGTTGACATCAGCAATTTCAGACATTGAGCAGGTAATATAGTTTTAGCTAAGAAAACCAAAGGTCCTTAAATCCCACTCAGAAAATTCCATGCTTTTATATCTGCTGGACTCAGCCAGATACTTCTTCAGAGACGTTTGAAGTGGGAGATATCTCACCTAGTTTTAGCTATCCAAAATTGGGGTGCTGAGTCTAATCAGGTTGTCTAGACTTCCTTTGCAGTCCACAGAGGAGGAAGATTTGTCTGTGAGATAATTAATTTTAACTGTCTTTGCTACCCCCCTTAAAATGGGGTGATTCATCAGGTAGTTCTTGTCTCTTTTCTCTGGTTACAAGCAGAGGCCAGAGTAAGTGTTAGACACTTAGTTTTGGGATGAGTAAAGAGGCATGAAACCACAGTCTATGGCTGGAATATTTGCTTTTACTATACTTCCCATTAGAATAGCTTGATCTTTGTCTATGGCCTCAAGTCCTTGCTACATTTATCTTCCAGCCTTCTCATTTGCTGAGAGATATGGCTCATATCTTTCCCGCCAAAATATGGACACAGAAACAGTATCAGTAACCCTGGAGGGCATCAACATCATCACCATCATCAGTGTTTGAGAGAGATGTGGTTGCAAATGTTGCACTCCCTTCTATTTTTCTTTTTTCTTGCTTTCTGAAAGTATATGTTCTTGTCACTATATCCACAAGAAAATGGTTGCAAGCTGGGATAATTCTGTTGTGACTTGGTCTTTCTGTAGAAAAAGCATTAAATCTTATGTTCTGTGCTCAAAGAATGGTAAACTAAGTGAAAGTTATGCATTTTGGCCAATTTTTTAGGATTTCAGAAATGGTGTATTACTAAAAGACTCAAACAAGTATCCACTTTCTGGGTGTAAGGAAGGAGACTAACATAAATTCCAAAGTCGTCTTGTGTCAGCAAAGGTCTAAGAACTGAAGAATCATAGAGAAAATATTTTCTTTTCCTGCACTCCTCCTCAAATGTAGTTTCACAAGGTCAGGATTGCAATATATAAGCAGCAAAGAAGGACTGAATGTATGCATTGGCTTTCTTATTCTGTGAGAACTTAGTGGGAAATTTCATTTTTCGTAGTCAGTTGTCACCTTTCTACAGCACTATTTTGCTTGAAAAATATGAATCCTTTCTCTTTTTGTCTTTCAACATGGAATAAGGAGTTTAAAGAACTTCATCTGAGTTTCTGTATTCATCCAAGATTAAAGAGGACCTCTGGGCATGGATTATTCTAACATAAGGTCTACATCAAAGAGAAATAGAGAATTGTAGAGAGTTATTTACAATATTTACTTGCATGTGGTACTGAACCAAGGCATGTATGAACTGGATGCTGTTTCCAATTTCTGTCACTGACCTCCTGTGCAGGCTTGGGCAATTTGCTTCAGCTCTTTGGCTACAGCTGTGGATCAGACCACAGGGCTCCGTCCCAAAATCACCTTGCACCTTGTGTATGAATGCAGACCTGTGTAGAGGTCCATGCTAGATCTCAATCCAAATCCCACCTGTGGTTATAACAGAGAAGATGAAACTTGAGCTTGACTGTCTTGGGGAATGGATGGGACACTGAGTGGCCTGAGCTATGCTGGACCATTTTCTGGAGGTGTCCAGCAGTTAGCAACGGACGTGCACAGAGCTGGGCCAGGCTTTCAGCCTCTGCTGAGTCAGAGCAGAGCAAGTGTGAAGCTTCACTTCCTGCTAGCTTGTCTACATTCGCTTATTTTGATGAGAAATCTTTAGGAAGCAGTTGCCCTCTCTTGCTATCCCTGTATACTGTGCCAAATTGTCATGATTATTATTAATTATATTACTAATATACATTAATTATTACCATATTAAAACTTTCTTCTTCTTCTTATCATTATTATTAATAATAATAATAATTTTGCTTTGCCACACCGTTCAAAGTTGTCCATTATCTTGGGTTTTCTTCTTCTGTGTTGCCTTTCACTTTCTTTTTCAGTTTTGCCGGTGTTCCATTGTATTTGCGAATCTTGCTTGGATTAGACCGTGATGCATGTCTTGCTGGGCTGAGGCAGACTGTGAATGATAAATATCAAAGGAAAACAACCTGCAGCTGCTGGAAAATGCACTGCAATCTTTGTGCTTGCAAAGACAAAGCCCTAGAAGGTCAACCGATAGAAGGGTTTTCAAGATATTCATGAGATAGACTTGTGTGAGGGAAACGCAAATCAGGTGTTGGATATGTTTGAAAGGTGGGATTTGGTTATTTCATTACATATAGAGACCAGTTGGAGGAGAGTTTTCCTCAGTTCAGATTAGTTTTTACTCACAGAATCTTGCTTTCATACCCTGAACTGTTGGTCCTTGCTTGGCCTATTTTCATTAATACATCTGGAACTTCTTCTTAACAATAACAGGTGAAAAATCTCTGGGAATCTTATACTGATCCCCACCTCCTTGAAGAATATCTTTTCTAAATATGAAATAATTATTCTTATTATTTGCATTCCAAGAGAGAAAAAAGATAAATTTGTTCAAAAGAAAGTGTGCCAAGCTGATGGCCAATATTAATTTCATTTAATTATATTCATGGCTTACATGTTTCTGTATTAGTAAGGCTTTGGAAAAAAAAGTGAAGAAGGGAAAGGGGAAGGGAAGGGAAGGGAAGGGAAGGGAAGGGAAGGGAAGGGAAGGGAAGGGAAGGGAAGGGAAGGGAAGGGAAGGGAAAGTCTAAGCCCTACTTATAGGAAAAAGCCCTCAAAAGTGGAAGTAATGTCAGGATAGTTCCTGGGTGCAGAGACTTCAGTCTGAAGTAGTGAGGCTGGAAAAAACTGACTGAGAGCTGGGAACACAGGTTACTGTGTTGGGTGGAGGAGGCAATTGGGAAGGAAAAGTGTTACGTAGAGGGAAATGGAAGTAGAAAAACAGATGAGAGGACAGGAAGGAGCTGCAATAAGAAGATGAGGAAGAGAGAGAAACAAAGGACAAGAAGAGAAGTGCTAGATATGAGACTGTGGTTCTGAAAACCTTACAATTAAGAAACTTGTTGACGAGTTCAGGCACCACATGAAAGGCCTATCTTCACCTTGGTATAGATCACTCTCCCACATCTCTAGGATGTCTGACAATAGATCCAGAGGTGTGCTTATGCCTTAGATTATGTTCAGCCAAATCTGATCATAACTAAAGTGGAATTTAACGTTCCCAACAATAATGCGTCTGACAGCTCAACTTGATATATAGGAATGAAACAAGATCACTGTCTCCACTGTTAATAAATGTTCAAAGCGTAGGATTTTTGGTGAAGGTTAAGGAGAAATATACACTATATAGCATTAATTACATATCTCCCAAGCATGAAATGGTGATATATTATGACTTTTAAAAAATATATGACAATAATATATTGCATACATTGCAGAAGAAAATTATGCCTTTACCTTGAAAATCTACTTTCTCTGACAAGCTGATGTAATCATTTTAGTGAAGGAAGAGGGTTGCAGAGAGGAAACCTGCAAAGATTCGAAGGTTAGAAATGTTGAACAAAAGGCTGAGGGTTTACTTTGCATGCAAATAAGTAATTCATCACAAATCCATAAACCAATTAGTAATGAACTAATGATATTGCTTAACAACTGTATTTTTGATTAACATATAAATAATTTAGGTGAGTATTTCTTTAGTCATGCCAGTTTCTGCTATTATTTACTAGCCTTGTCATGGCTGCTCTTAGATCACATGCCCCTTATAAAACATTTCCCAATCTATTGCAAGGACCAGTTTGTTTTAATGCGCTCAGTTAACACCACTAGAGCTATTAACAAGCTTATTAGCATAATCCATTGTGATATATCATTGTATAAAAGTTCAGCTCCGCAACTGAATGGGACTGGGAAATGGCTTTGAAGATTTTATGATACAATAACTATCCATTTGATAAGCAATTAAAAAGATACTCTGAGACACTAAGAGTGAAGACAATGGCAACGCGAGGAAAAGAGGAGGGGTTTGAGAGCAGAAGCTGCTGTCTGGTGCACGAACCATGTAAGTGAGTTGTGTTGTTCCTGCTCCTTAGTCACAAATTGCATGCTGCTGCGGGGCTCTAAAGCTCCAGTAACAAGTTGGGTTTGACTTTGTCTTTTTAAGCAAGAAAAAAAAAAAAACAGTTTAAGGCTCAATGGTTTCTGCTAGCTTACCCATGATCAATTTCTTGACCTCTCAAAAGAACGTTTTAATACACAGCTGAACCCCTGATTTTATGCTGGCTTTTTGCTTCTCTTAAATTTCAAATTCCTTTTCTTGGTTGTATGCATTATCCTTAGTGAACTTCCGCAGAGAGAAACAGAATAAAGGTTACTGGACACATTACCACACATTATTGTTCGAAACTCACTCCGTATAATATGGCTGTATTGTGCTTTTAAAAATGAACATGCAATGAAAAGAGTAGCATCTTTATTGTGAAAAAAGTAGCTTTTCAAGAAAGCATTGCTTTCTCTGATATGCAATAGCTCTGATATGCTAATACTTCTGTTCAGCTCAGTCCTGATTCTCCAGAGATTATTTGACCAAAATGTCCATTGTCCATATAATAGAAAATATTCATGATATCGTGCACTCACATGGAATTTTTCTACCGGCTTATTTCAATGTCTTACACACATCAATTAATTCTTCTTCTTCCTGATGAGGAAAGGAATGGAAAACTGATTTCTGAAGGCAGTATGATCTAGTGGTTTGCACAGAAAATGGAGATTTAGTTCCTAATCTTACTGTCATTGCCAGGCTGTGTGATCATAGGCAAAACTTGCCACCCTTCTAAGGCTCAGTTTCCCGATTTTAAAAACTGGTATCAAAATATCCAGCTTTTCAGAGTCCTTTGACTTTTTTGCATGAAAATTATTTGCATCCTAAATGAAAGTTATTACATGGAATGTGCCATCTCAGGCAATAAGGTTTAAATAATTTATCTTAAGTCTGGAACCCTGTTGCATTAAGAGGAGAGCATTATATTTTTAAATGTTTCAAATCTAATACCTTGGTGAACAGTCTTAAGAGTTGTATGGCAACTGGAAGTGTACCCAGACTGAACGATTTCCCAATACACAATTCTCCCCACAAACAGAGTTTTGGAGGTAGGTGCATAAGAAGGAGCCCTGCATCTTTGGGAAAACAGATCCGAGAGATGCTCCTGCTCACTGCAGAGACATGTGCATGTGTCACTGTCCTGATCAGTCACGGTAGCAAACTACCTCAGAATAGGAAGCATTAAAATATTTTTCTTTGAATTTACTTTACACTCATCTTACTAAGACACACTTTTAAAGCTACTTTTGTGGTTGAAAATGTGAATTTTTGTGAGTGAAAAATTAGACCAGAAATTAGCAGTATTTTTAGTAAAATATGTTGCTATACTTCTGCTGTCTGAAGAACGAACTCTATAGCAAAGTGTTCTTGCTGTCCAGCTGTGATCATTAGGCACATTTCCTCATAAGGACAAAATTATAAATGATGGTTAGAATAGTGTTTTGCATTTGCTGAATACAGAGAACACACAAGGAAAAAAGGTCCAACAAATAATGTAACGTATCCTGATAAGCTAAAGAATTAGCCCAGAAAATGTACTGCTTTGGAGCACTATGCTATATATATATAAAATCAATGTAGAAATCGTGCTGTACTAGCTAGAGGTGTGAGTTAGTGCATTTTAAGAAATCATTTATCCAAGCAGAAGTCGTGGATCAAGGTCAGCACAGCCACTCTGCTCAGCGGATACATCCACCTGGGAGTTTCCCCGGCATCAGGAGAAATTTGGGATGGCTTTGACCTGGCGGGGTGGCTCCATGGTTCTTCCCCTTCTGATAGGGGTGGTTAGAGCTGCTGAAGTAAAGGAGAATTAGCTGAATCTTCACTGGGCTGTGGTTATTGACACCTCCTGGGAGAGTTCCTTAGCGCTGCTCGGACGTTGTTGAGGAAGAGCTAGCCTGAGATTGCCCCACTCACGTTGTTTGCTGTACCACTTCTGCACCACCTGAAAATTAGGAAACCACAATGGTGAAGGAAAGCCACTTTTGTCTCCTGGTCTGAAGTCCAGCATCATCTGAGTCTCCCTTAAATCTGAGGACTCAGGCCTTATATATCTATTTGTTTGCCAAGAGATTGGGTGATATATAGGGTGTCATCATTTTAAAGCAGGTTCAGACTCAAAGCTGTGGGCTTCATTTGAGTGCGTTGTGAAGTATCATACACCTCCGGCCAAGGAACTGCAGCTCATTTAATAGATAAATTGAGATGACAAAAATGGCACAATTTAAATATCAGTGATCAACAGGAACAGAGGAGAGGGAAACACACAGAGAGAGAAGGAGCCCAGCGTCTTTTATTACAGCCATCTTAGTGCTTCAACAACAGGTAGCAGTATTACATATTCCCTTTCCACTTTAAAGCTCGTGTAATTTCCTTCCTCGTGTCGGGGCGATTTTATTCATTGTTTCCTTGCAGCAGTGATTGATGTTCTGAGCTGCTAATCTCTCTGAGTGATAACTATTTTCATGTAAGTCCATGAGTCTATGACACAGGCTGCTCGGCCAGGGCTACTGCTGACTACTTATTTTGTGCCTCATTTACATTTCAATCTTGGCCTCATGAATGTAAAACCTAGGCTGCAAATTAATAACAGGAAGAATATTAGACCGCTCCAGAGTGGGGGAACAATGCAAATCCACCAGAGCACAAGGCTTTACCATTGTGTTCCAGGAGGGACTCATTTATTGGCCGGCAGTGAATGACATTACAGAGAATGGCATATCCAGAGTGACACAAATTTATTTCTGTCCCCAGCGCTCCAGTATATTTTCATAGAATCAGGGGGCTATTTGTCTAGGGACAATTTAGTTTCCATGAAAAATTTAAATGGTTTCTGTGGAGATAGTGGAGTGAAATTTAATTTGTTTCTCATTTACTACAGCAGGTATGAAAAGGAGAAAAATTGGATGTCTGATGGGCTGAAATTGGTGCTGTCCCTCCCCACTATCCCCAAAAGGCCTGTGGGCCTATATCATAGAGATTGAGCAAGACTACCTCATCCCTCCCCTTAGAGAATGGTAACCTTAAACCAACTTACAGAAAACCTTTGGGGAGGCTGCCAATCACCCTGAAAACAACATTTCCATCGATCCCCTGTCTGTGTGATTTATGGCTTCATTTTACGGTAATTGAGAATTAGTGAGAAGATTAGCAAGGCTCAACACTTCACCTTGATATGCACACTAAGCACCGTAATTTGTCACTAAGGGATGTCGGACACTTTTTTAGTTACACGGGGTTCCCATCTAATTGAATTTGGGGATAACATGGAAATTAATTTGACACAGGAAAATTTTGAATACAGCCATTTCCTCTATTGTAATGCACAATACCGGGCTGCATTCAGGGGCAGTTATATTGATCCTGATCACTTTCAATTGTGGCCAGCTGAAGGATGGAATACACTAAATCTTATTTAAGCTCATATGAAAGCAGTTCATCTGCAGCAATCTGTGGCAGATAAAGAATATTACCTTTCATTTTGTCTGACTGCATCAAGATGAAGTTTTGAAAATTTACTTCTTGCAGCAAATATACCAAATGTCTAAAGTCAACAGTTACAATTCAATTACAGACCAGCTCTTGTGGGCTGTTTACAGGGTAATTTGCTACTTAGGCAGCAAATGAAAATACTAACTATACTCTCCATGCATAGAGAAGTTACAACACATGGAGAAGCCCCAAGGAAGGACAAAGAAAAAAGATTCCAAACTTCTCGGCAATTTAAAGCACTGCCCATTGGATTAGTCTTGTTATAGCTTGAGCGGTTTCATACACAATCATTTTTTGTTTGTTACTGAGCCATCTTGTGGGAAGTTTATTTTATCTTGGTTGCTTAGCATCAGAGTTACAAAGATGGGACATGGTGCAGATCTTTTCTTATCTGAGAGACACTCTACCACAAGACTTACCTGCATTTACATTTCTATTTTATTCCATCTTTATTTCTTATAACCCCCCTTTATGCTGCACTTTACCCTTCAAATAAGGACTTTGGTTTCAGCAAACTGCTTAGAGAGATTATTTCCTGAGAAAGGTGCTCCCTGCTGTGAACAGCGGAAGCAGATCTTGGCACTGTGTGCCAGAGGGTGCGTGGCTGGGATATTTATGGACATTCTTTACCAGACCATCTGGCTTGCTTTGTTCATATCTGTTTTAGTGATAATTGGCCTAAGATGAGCTGTAATCAAGATATATTATTCATTACCTGTTATTATTACATGATGGATTTTAATCCGATCATCATTGCATTGCTGTTTGGAAAGTCTTTCGAAAGGTTTAATGGTAATAGTTTAAAGTTGTTATTTATGCAGCCCTGTTTAGTAGGCATGAGTATGTTCCAGCTCCTCTGGATGGTGAGGACATTCCTCAGTGCACAGGCATTAAGAGATGGTACTTAATGATCAGAAATAGGTAGATGTGGTCAATAGGTCTAACCTGGAGCTCTCAAGATGTGGTCAAGCAACTTGCAAGAAATGCTATGCTGAAAGCTGTCCTCATTCAAATGCCAAATTCCCTTGGATTACTGATGGCAAATGACAGTTGTCAGCACTTTTACATCCCAGAGTACTTTGGTCTTCTGTGACATATTATTCGGCCTCAAGAGTTTACCTGCAGGTAGACTTCTGCAGGAGATAAGTGGCAATACTGCAAGAGGTCAAACTGTTAGAAATGACACAGTGATTTTTCCTCATTTTAGTGCTAGAAAAGTTATTCCTCAAACTAGTAATTTGATAAATCTTATCAACAATGTGCATAGTGCATATATAATTCTCTTATCATATTTTCATGGGTTGTTTTCACTAATGTGATATAAAAGGATGCTAACATGACATAAATGTCACTAAAATAATAAGTTTAAAGGAATTTGGATCATGGTAGCCAGGGTTTGCTTTCGTATTTAGATGCCTTCTGGACTGTATTAGAGAAATAGAACTCTCCAATACAATGCAAAACATATTAACATAATAAAAAACTACTTACTAATACAAGAAAATATCCATATTTGATTTGTAGGCCAAGTTATGGCATCAAGAGAAAAAAAAAGTAGGCTTTTCTTCCTATCTGGTTGGCAAGCAGTAAGTTATAGCTTTCCATGCTTGTGTGTCTTTATGAAAAGAAGGATGGTTTTTACTCCAGAATTTCTTTTGATGCCTACAAGTGTAGGTCTGTCCATTCCAAGGTAAATGAGAGAATTTGTATTACTAGGTCACAGTCCCACACATACTTGCATCTTTCCTATGCTGGGCTGGAAAGCTGTAGCCACTATCTTTTCTCTACCCCAAAAAAGAGAAGAGAAGAGAAGAGAAGAGAAGAGAAGAGAAGAGAAGAGAAGAGAAGAGAAGAGAAGAGAAGAGAAGAGAAGAGAAGAGAAGAGAAGAGAAGAGAAGAGAAGAGAAGAGAAGAGAAGAGAAGAGAAGAGAAGAGAAGAGAAGAGAAGAGAAGAGAAGAGAAGAGAAGAGAAGAGAAGAGAAGAGAAGAGAAGAGAAGGCTCCAGGTAGACCTTATAGCAGTCTTCCAGTATCTGAAAGGAGCCTACAAGAAAGATAGGGAAGGACTCTTTATCAAGGAGTGTAGTGATAGGTCAAGGGATAACAGTTTCAAACTGAAAGAGGGTAGATTTAGATTAGAAATTAAGAAGAAATTCTTCACTCTGAGGGTGGTGAGACACTGGCACAGGTTGCCCAAAGAAGTTGTGGATGCCCCATCCCTGGAAGTGTACAAGGCCAGGTTAGATGAGGTTTTGAGCAATCTGGTCTAGTGGGAGGCATCCTTGCCCATGGCAGGGGGATTGGAACTAGATGATCTTTAAGGTCCCTTCCAACCTAAACCATTCTATGGTTCCATGATTATGTGAATGTTAATGTTTTATACACAAGAGAATTTTTTAAATTAGCAAAGAATAACAAAACATAAATAGGTCTATAACAAAATCAAAGAAGCAAGCAAGTAGACATTTCCCTTCCACACATGCAATTTAAAGGTCTTGTGAAAATTCAGTTGTTTAGAATAACTAAGACATAGCATTCCTAATAGAATTTCCTTTCAAGTAATTTATTCTTAATGTTAGGAACTGATGTTGTTTATAATACAGTTGCTTTTTTTCCCGCTTGTGCCTAATGAGAATGTACTACAGAATGAACTAGAAAAGAAGTAATATGAGATGCATCATCTGGAAAGGTAAATTTCTGAGAAAGACATTAGCAAGCAGGAAATACAGATTCTGGATAAAACGATCATCTCAGTCTTAATTACATTTATTGACACAATAGTAATATTCTTCCCATTTCTTAGGCTTCATCCCTGACTGCTGCAATCACAATAAGACCACAATACACTTTGTTTGACCACACTTTATTGCATTTTCCATGTAAGTAATCCCTGTTCTGTTGCATCGCCCTTCCTAATGCACTCTAATAGAGAAAGAGAAAAGCTAACATAGAGTAACGCAGCAGGTGGTGGTGGTTCCTTGACTTCCTTCTTGTGATATCTGATCAATTCATTGCCATTTTCCACAAAATTTGTTCATTTTTGCTTCTATTCAAAAAGTGCTCCTTTTCTGTTTCAATCTTAATTTTTCTCCTACTCAGTAAAGCTATAGACGTTATCATTCATAATGCAGCAGCATCCAGAAAGCCGAGTCAGAACACATATCTTAGCAGTTGGGGTTGTAGAAATCCACAAGAAAATGGTATTTGCACCAAAAAACCCCAAAAGCCTAATCTTTTTATCATGGTCCTGACAAAAGAACAAGTTTTCCCAGTGAGAAAAGAAATGGCATTTGGAAATTTAGACATCTTGGTTGCTCTTCACTCTGCACTTTTTCAAAGGGATTTGGCCAAAGTTCAAGCCTAAAAGAAGGGAGTGCAAATTTCTTTCAACTTTATTTGCAATGAGCAATAGGAATTTAGTGTTGTAGGGATTTTGTTTTTTCAAGTCAGAACTAAATGTGTGTTGGCAGAACATCAGCATTCTTCCTTTCCCCTCCCCACCCCCCAAACTCCCTCCCAAACTCCTTTTTCACATCCTGTTTGAACCTGAGCTTTCATTATACTGTTTGTGGGATGCTGCACGCCGTCTTTACTGCAGACTTGGGATAGCAGTAATACCTTTGCCTCTTCCAAGTTCACACTCAGACAGTACTGGACCCTTTTGGTCCTTTTATATAAACGCACCACTAGTAGACTGCAGACAAGAAGTACTGCTCTGGGCTCTCTTTTTCTTCTTTCCCATCTGCGTCAGCCACAGCCCAGCCCACTTGTGCTTCTCAGAAACTGCAGATCGTGTTTTGTTATGCTTGGGTCCCTTTCAGCACAGCATTTTTCTTTCTCTGATGCTAGTCAGTATCTTTCTCATAATCAATGAATGTCATTCACATTGGCAGGTTATTTTCATTCATCTTTACCAAGAATCCATTAATCACTGGAGGAGTTCTCCACAGAACATCCTGATTAATAGCCTCTCTGCTTTCTGGTTGAGTAGAAAATTTCTGTTGTAGTTGGTGAATTTCTCAGTCATTTAAGCACAGAATTTCAGAAATCACAGAGCTGAAGGTATCACCTAGCCCTACCTGCATACAGACAGGATGAAAAACACTTAGACAACACTAAAAGAATTTATCTTGCCTCTTAAAAGAAAACAACATAAAAACCCGACAAAATAGAAAACCAGTCTATGCAGGCATCTTATTGTATTGCTTCATGAACCCTTGGCTTTCAAAAATTTCCCCAGTATCTAAACTAAATCTTTGCTGAAAATTCAGTTGGTTTCTCTCTGTCTTAGACCTTACGGTCACAGAGAACAATAATTCACTGCCCTTGTTATAACTACCTAATGGAAGAAACTGTTGCTACCTCCTGTCTCTTGTCCCTTATTCTTCTTTGTGCTAGACTGAATAAACGCAATTTTTTCAACTTTTCTTTTTCTTCATAGGTTACTTTTTCTAAACCTCTTATCATTCTTACTACTCACTCCAACTTACCACAATCTTCTCTAAACTATGTTGCTGGACTCTATTCCAGCCAAGGATCCACTAAAGCCAGAAAGAACTAGAAAAAAATTGTCTTACATCCAACAGTCATCTTAATTCATTCCAGAAAGAGATTTTCCTATTTTGTCTTAATGCATTCCAGAATAAGATTTTCCTGTTTTGCAACAGGATCACACTAATGACTTATATTCATTTTAAGATCCATGATAAGCCTTTTATCTTTTTATAGCTAGAACCTATTTTAAATGTGTGTATCTTACTCCCCCTTTTTAAGTGCAAGGGTCTGCACTTGTCTAAAATCAGTTACATGGAATTTGAAGATCTTTTCTCAAATCCTCATTTAGACCTCCAAAATGTGTTTGCCACACTTCCTAGAGTGAATTCTGCTATAAAGTTTGTATACATTGCATAGATTATAGAAAGACTCTTATACAAGAATAATACATTGACTTTCAAGAATCTAATTTAAGCAGGTTTATATGATTTACTGGGTCTTCAATGATCTTTTGTCAAAAACTGCTGCTGCTAGACCAATTGTGTACTCACATAAGTTGTTTTCTCAATTGCCATTTCTACAGGCTTCTGCTCTGCAAAGCCAATCAGTTTTCTTTTTTCAGCAGATTCTTTCCTCAATTCAGCAGCCTGTATTGTGTGAGTAGATATCTCTACTTGCTGTTCTATGTTACCAATGACATAGAAAGGGATATACAGTCCTGTCTATGAGGGGTACATCTGTTTCTACCCCTTCACCTGGCTTCCAATCTTATTCCAGCATCTGCTTCCCTTCAGACTCTCCTGGATTCCACTGATGCTGCATTTGCTGATGTCTCCTGCAACCATCTCCCCAAGGGCTTTGCACAGTTCAGTACATTAAACCATCTCTCTCACATTTCAGTAGGTATCTTGGTTACCTCACCAGCATCTTGGCTGCTACTTCCTATGAGGGATCAACCTTTGCGCACATTATCGCTTTGCATCTGGCATTCAGACCTTCAGTCTGTCAAAGCTTGGAATTTATTCAGTTCAATGCTAATTTCTATCATACCGAGCATTTCTAATTGAATTTGGGATGCTTTCTGCAGATTAGTTTTCTTCTCTCCCACTTCCATCTTTGTGTTTGGCATAGGCATATCTAGCAGAAGGACTGACAGCATGTAAAGACCAATTACATACTTCCACAGCCTATTGCAGCTTTTTGCTCTGCCCAGGATGCAAAATGTTAACTGCTGGAATAGCCTGAATAAGTCATTAATATATATGTACCTTAATATATATATAAGGAACGAAGGTAAATGCAGCAGGGAATGGCTCTAGTTTATTACCTGACTTCCAGAAAGGGAAACAGAACGACTTCTGAAAAGAGATTGCATTGAATGAGTGAGCAAATTATGAATTGGAAAGATGATAAGAGAAAGATTTAGGAAGTCTAACAATGCTTTGAAATCCTCTTAGTGCTGCTGTCACTGCCATAACCAGCCTGCTGCTCTGCTACTTTGTAAAATCAGCCCTTCTAAATGCAGTACTGTTCAGTGACACTACTTGCAATTTGGTGCCAGTTCAGTACTTAGCTGAACAACTAAGGATAGCAGAAAAGGCAATTGCAGCAGGAAGTTTTCCTTTCAAACCTGTGTTCATACCAGGTGAGGAAGTCCAAGGTTGTCCATGGTAAATCAATATATCGGTTAATTGTAAATAAAATGAGGCTAATGGTACAGTTTTTTTACAAGGACACTGTTTATAGTCTTTAATATTCTCAGACTTTACATTCATTAGTAATCACCATATAGCAGAGCTAAAATGAAGGGTCTCCCAAGTATCTCTATTTCAGTCTCTATTTGCTTTGAGATTTATCATCCACTTCAACATACACTGGCAATGTACGCCCACTTTGTTTTAATAAAATAGACCAGTGAAAAAGATTGTTTGCGTTTTCCTTAAAGCGCACAAACAGATTTTTGCATATTCCTGGCTTAAAAAGCAACATAAGAGTAAGCCATATTTTATTCCCTTTTCACCTGTATTGGTGTTTCATGATGAGTTTATCGAGTAGAATCTGGTTATTAGTATTGTAGCTCCTCCAACCAGTAATGAACATTCATTTAAGAAAACATTTCCATAAATCCTTGTTTATGAGCACATGCCTAAATCCTATGAAAGTCAATATGATCTAAGTATATGCTTAAAATTTTAATAAATAGCCAAAGACTTTCCTATATTTTTAAAAACTAAATTGAGACCTAAGACAACTTATTAATGAGAAAATAATTTCTTAGTCAAATTTTGGGCTTTAAAACATATTTATACACAATGTGATCACGTATCATAACTTCCTATAGAGTATCTGCAAGACATTATGGTCTTGCTCTAGGATAATGATTATGTACAATTCTGAAACCTGTACATTGTTTAAAGCTTTCCTATAATTACATGGAAAAGATGATAACATCTGCTTATGGAATTTTTCAACAAAATCTTTTAAATATTCTTGTGTTATTTAGAAAACTGCATTTTCTATATGGGACTGTGCAACTGAATGACTTGAAAAAGGCAGAGGGCCATCTAAGAGCTGATGCAATGTCTTAAAGTAATGCTGGTCAAATGGATGTGACAAAAGTACATAAATAGTACAGAGTTTTGACTACCTTAGATTAAAAGCCAATGACATTAACAGTAGCTTCTGTCACCTACAGATGATCCCAAAGTGCTTTATATATTATCCATAGCAAGAACAATCCACCCGCTACTGGAATATAATTATCTCTGTGGGAGAAGTGTGGCATTCCATGACAGCAACCACATATTCTACCAAGGTAATTTGATGCAATTGCAACCTTGAACACTTATATCCAGCAAGCATAAGTATACAAAAAATTATCTACAGAAAAAATAGATATATAAATATTTCTAGAAGAGGAGGGAAAAAGGTGCTTTAGAAATATAACTTCTACATTCAATTTTTTTATTATTTTTTTTTTCGTGGCAGTGAGATTAAAAGATAATCAAAGGTTAGCAAGACTTAAAAACTTTCATTCTCACTTCCTCTGCTCATCTCTGTGTTACTGTGCTTTTTCTTGACTGTTAAAAGGACAGCAACAGTTGCCAGCAATTTACATGTTTTCTTCCTTTCTTTTCCTCTTTCCTTCACACTGATGCAACAAAGTGTCTCTGGTTGTCTGAAACAAGGAATTTGCTGGAAGTGTCAATACAAGTCTGTATATTACCAATTGTTTGGTAGTCACAAGGAGCACCTTGAGTAGATCTGATTAAAAATTTCTTCTTCCTGTTTATTGCAATAGCCTTTGTCCCCAAAGGACTCTTGTGATGTCAAGCTATGTGGACACGTGAAATAGCAGGGGAAGATGGAGAAAAATTCTGAGTTGTTCATGCTACAAAATTTGCATGTCATTCACACCTACTCTTTCTTTTTTTGACCAAATCTACAATTTGCAAGTGAGAAAAAATTATTTGGTGAGAAGACAAGATTCTTTTCAAGATAAAGACCATCCATTGTCAAAAAAACTAGAGAATCTGCTTCATCAGTCTGTGATTCAATGCTATAATACTTTAGTTCCATGGAGTTCAACCCCATTGTGCTGTTCTGTTGGAAAGGGCCCATTTATGGCCACACATAACAAATACAATTTAAAAAGGCTCTCAAATTTTCCTTCTCTGCAGTCCATCATTTATATGGACAGTTAAGTACTGCCTATACATATATTGCACAGACCCACAAAAATATGTTAAAAGAACTTCTTAGGCTGAGTGCTCAATTGCTCGAAAATGTCAGATTTGAGGTTACTACTGCAATGTTAATTTGATCCCTCATACATATGTATTATGTTATAATCTTTAATTACACCATTACACAACATCTTTTCCACAGGACCTCAGCCTCACTACAGGCCATGAATGTATGATGCCCACTTAGTGATCAATATGATGATCAATATTTTCTTTTACCCTCATTATTCAGTGTGTGACCCAAGGCTTTACTTACTTCATACAATTCAAACCTTATTTCTGAATAGGAACTATGATTAATTCCTCACAGGTTGCTCTAAAAAGTTCATGAAGAGGGTATTCCAGTGCTTCATAAATATGCAAGTACTTATTTCTACAACTACCCTGGTGGGGAACATGGTGATATTACTCCTGTTTTGGGGGCACGGAACTGGGGTACGGAGATCAAATTCATGCACTAGCTGGTGATGAATTTCAGAGTACAAAGTATTAGTGTCCTTCAGCTTTTGAAACCAAACACCAGCGAAACGCTACAAGAGTCCAGTCCTTGTGCAGATGTGGTTTAAGTGCCTTGCCCAAAATTAGATGGACACTGATAAGGACAAGAACAGCCATCAACTGTCACAACAATATTTAAGCATCATTGCTTTAGTACCATTATGTTTTTCCTCCTTGCAAGTCATTCACTGCATATTTTTATTAGGGATTTTGACTTTTTCATTTGTGTAAGTGGACTTTTAAAATTTCAAACATATTTCAAAATAAAAAAACTATTTCTCATTCACTTTATGAATAAGCACCATACCTGAAAATTACTAACAGCTGTCAAAATGCCCAGGTTAAATGCAAAGATGAGCAAATAAACCTAAAAGAAAACATTAGTTTAGATTTTGGATTTCTTCTGGTTTTTTTATCTGATAAACTTAATTCTGCAAAATTGACCGAAAATAACAAGCACATCATGATTACAAGGCCAGATGCGTACAAATATATTTTGTACACATTATTTAAAATGCTGCAGCTCTATCTTCCAAGATTGAACATTAAAATCTGTAAGTTTCCAGAAGCACATTAGTACCTCAACCTCTGCCTTGCTAAAGGCCCTCTTTTTCTTATGCCTCTAATATGAATTGGATCTCAATTCATAAGTAAATAATATTCACACTTCTGTAGAGTCAGAACTGTTCTTTGTATAATAGTATACTTTTCCCAGTTTTCTAAACTAGGACACAGGTTTTTCTATGTATAGATCAACTCAGGTTTGATACAAACTACCAGAAAATTTGCCAAATTAATTGAGGCTTTTGATGAATAATAATAAGAATCTCATTATGGAGTGTGAAAGCTCTGGCCCATGGAGCTTCTGGACGTTACAGGGGCAATCGTTTGGAGAAAAGCTATGTAGACAGACTGTTATGGAGTTATCTCCCATGCAAGGAGCAGTTTAAATAATATCAGGCACATAAATGTACATACATGAATTCATATATAAGTATGCTTACAGAAAATGCATGGTTATAAAACTTAAATAAACATACATTGTTGTTTTATAAAAGACTTGAAACCTTCTCAAGAACACAGGTAAAAGATTCCTCTTTGTGTTTTATGTTGAGAACTAGTTGAAGGTCAGCTATTAATTGTTATTACAAAATAGATTGCTTTAATTAAATCTGTTGTACTAAAAAAATATTTGACACCTAGATATATTTTCCTCAGTTATCTAAGCTGAAGTAACCCAATGGCAGTAGTTACACAAGTTCTTTTAGTGTTAGCTTCAGGTTGGTGAGAAAACTGACATTGACTCAAAAACAAAGTGAAGTTTAAAAAGAAAAAAGCACAAAGTGTTATTTGGGTAACTTACTGTGCAGAGCACTCCCTGTGGTGTGTGGCTCATTTCTGTGTATGTTGTGGCTGCTTTCATGGTTTTCCCCAACAGCTAAATAAAAAAAAAAAAAAAAAAAGGAAAAAAGAACACTACAAAACACAGAAAAAAAGAGCACTGCTCTGTCAGAAAGAGTCATTGGTGCCAGCACACTGTATAATGCAGAGGTGTGTGATGTTACTGGCAAAAGCATCCAGCTGCATCCAGCCCCATCATTAACCCTCCACACATCAATTTGCTTGAAAGAAGTATCACCACTGCTAAACCTGTTTCCCAGAAGAGCAGCTCATAAAGTAATAGTTTGGCACCCTTTATGTTTATTTTGCATAATTTCTTCTCCTTTCCACCTTCTAGCTCAGTCGCTTAAACATCATAGCCTCAGCATGCTACTGCAGCAGAGCAGCTTGACTGACTTTCCAGTACTTGTGCCCCACCAAAGAGTAATTTTATTCCACATATTTGAACGGAACAAGGAGACAGCTAGATTTCACATTGTGATGTGCAACTCACCACTCTGCAGATGAGAGGAAAATAGGTTTAGAAGATTATTATGGTTTTACAATAACTGCACTTGTGTTTTCTAACATCTTAGATTTTGCATTAGGCTTTTAGTAAGGTCGCTGTGATGTTAATAGCATCAGTGCTTTGCAGATAACCACACTTCTCCCAACAGCACTGTTTGTCTTCTTAAAATTTGTTCATCAGAAACCACCCACCAGTGACTGAACCAAAAGAATCATAGAATTATGAGATGGTTTGGGTTGGAAAGGACCTTAAAGATCATTTAGTTCCAATCCCCCTGCCATGGGCAAGGATGCCTCCCACTAGACCACATTGCTCAAAACCTCATCTAACCCGGCCTTGTACACTTCCAGGGATGGGGCATCCACAACTTTTTTGGGCAACCTGTGCCAGTGTCTCACCGCCCTCACAGTAAAGAATTTCTTCCTAATTTCTAATCTAAATCTACCCTCTTTCAGTTTGAAACTGTTACCCCTTGTCCTGATAAAGAGTCCTTCCCTATCTTTCTTGTAGGCCCCTTTCAGATACTGGAAGGCTGCTATAAGTTCTGCCGGGAGCCGCCTTCTCTTCTCTTCTCCTCTTCTTCTCTTCTCTTCTCTTCTCTTCTCTTCTCTTCTCTTCTCTTCTCTTCTCTTCTCTTCTCTTCTCTTCTCTTCTCTTCTCTTCTCTTCTCTTCTCTTCTCTTCTCCTCTCCTCTCCTCTCCTCTCCTCTCCTCTCCTCTCCTCTTCTCTCTGCAGGCTGAACAACCCCAACTCTCTCAGCCTGTCTTCATATGAGAGGTGCTTCAGCCCTCTGATCGTCTTCATGGCCCTCCTCAGACCTCACTCCAAGGTCCCATCCTACCCTCATGGTTTGAGGTAAAAGAATCTAATGGTCTTTTCTTTGGAGAAGCAGGTAAAGAAGCTTCAGTAAGCAACGTGCAACTGCCTGTGGATGCTGCTCAAAAAGGGCTGAGGAAGATTCTGCATCATGTTAATGGTTAAATTCTACTCCTGCTCCCACACTCTCCTAAAATGACTGAGTGATAGGCCTGTGCTTAACAGTTTGAGAGAATCTTAGAAAGTAATCACATATATAGGTGTGTGGCAATCAGAAAAAATCTGTATTAATTTTTTTTTAGTTCTGAATAAATAAGGCTTAAAATTCTTGTCCTTGAACAGTCTTTCCAGTTTCAGTTTCCAATTCTTCCACAAATTGTCCATCTGTGTTGAACAAATTGCTTAGCACAAGAGACTCAGAGCATCCAGAGCCATCTACATTGATTTCAATGGAAGTGAGGCTCATACGTGCTTTTAGAATTCAGACCCTCATCTCCTGATATTACAAAAAGGAATTATAGCACAGAAGCGCCTGAACCACCTGGTGAGCCAATGTCACACGGAGATGATACATCCCCGGAGCACTGGAGAGAGCCAGAAAGAGCTATCAGCTTGTGTCTGAGAGTGGTGCAGCGACTGTGGTGGTGTGGTGCCCGTCAGTTAACAAAAACAGCTTCAGAAACACCGCCATGCTGATACAGCTGTATCCCTTTCCACCATTTTGGCTAGTTCCAGGGTCTCTGCACTAGTTTTATCTTACAAGAGTACTCAAAAGTAGCACAACTTAAATCTTGCAGTTTATTAGCAGGAACAGATTCCATGACAGGATACTGGAGGATTTGCCTTATTAAAAATAATGTTAACTGCTAGATTTCTAGTGTAATTTTCCTCTCCTCATAGATGGAAAGCATAGATAATAATAAAAAAAACTTGAAGTTCAAGTGTATTCTGATGTTCATGCCAGTATCTGCTTGTAAAACTGTGTTATAGCTGGGAATACTTTGACAATGCTATAAAAGCTGATTTTCTGGCACTGCATTAGCTTGTTCCTGGAAGAACTGTCTTCCATGGTACGGTACTTAATATATCTCAGAATAAAGATTTTCAAAACACTGGTTCCATGGGCACAATGTAATCACTCAAGCATTCAGCTATTTTAAACTACCGATATATTTTCAGAACATGTGTATAATTCAACAATATACGTCTCTCTGTTAAAAATAAAGGAGTAAGGTTTCATTTTTATTTTTTTCTCCACAGATAACTGCCTGTTCACAATAACAATTCTGAGATAACTCAGAAATGCATAGATAATATCACCATCTAACCTCTTTCAGATGAAAAGTAAAGTACACTTCCGTACTATAAACCTCTGTAGCATAGTACACATATTAAACATAAAAAAACCAGCAAAAATCACTTCACTACACATATGATTCTTTCCTCTGGGAGAAGATGAGGGGAAGGATAGACCACATTTGAATTCACGATCACATTTCTTAATGGAAAGATTCAAGATGAATGTGACATAAAAACCTGAATACATTACTGCAGTAACTGTAGCTCTATTCTGGTGGGAGAGGAATATTTAATTGCAATCAGACACCAAGGAAGAGACAGACCCAGAAAATCATATTTGAATGGACTTTTTAAATTAACCCAAAGTTTGGGGCTTACAGGTCAGACCATGTCTAATAAGTATACAGTTAAAGTGTTTAGATGTCTTTATGTCCACTTTTCCTATGACTTAGGAGCACCTATCAATACCCAGGATGGCCAAAATAGACACATGCTGCGTGAGACTGTATCTGTAGCATCTCTATCTAATGCATGTGCTCTAAAGCAGTTTTCTTTGGTAGTATCTGCACCATAGTTCATTTCAGCTCTGAAAGGAAGAGCCAACGTGATTTCTGGTTTTAATGAGAATGGCCATAAAACATTCAGCTATAAAATACTAAAGCTAACTTTTCATCCTTAAAATTTGTTTGCCTGTGAGTGGGTGTATAATAGAAAAAAATAGTTATAAATAAAGTCACTTAAACAGTAACAGGATTCTCTCTTTTAACCCAATCCCCAAGCCCAGTATTCAGCAGCTTACATATTCTTTCAGATAGAAAGGGGAAACAGTGATAATGGAGGTGAGTATCAATCGTCTGGCCCTGCTTATTTCTGAAGAATCATTTTAGAATCTTGTTTTTTAAGCACAGGAGAGACCAATGAAGAGGAAGACGTTAATTTACAGCCAGACTTCGGTCAAGCAGAGCTTGTCCCAAACACCACCACTTGAAGTTTTGGAGATGCCTAAAGTTATGCATACTGTTGCATTCATGTTAATTCCTGATTACCTGCCCTGGCTTTAAGTCTATTTATGTATTCTACCCTCATCTCAGATTAACGGGCACTTTCCCTAAAACAAGTGCTCAGCAACATATTCCAATAATATAGTTTCAAATCTTGGGAAATTTCATACATGCTTTTGTTTCGGGCATTGTCATACACAGGTATTTTCTTTTGAGGGTCCTATTGTTTCTTAAAATAATGAAGAATGAGTGTTAGTTGCTGCAGTTTCAGTAAAATAAAACAAAATATAAAATAAAACATAAAAGCAAACCACGGTCTACAAGAGAAACTCTAAAAGAAACACAGGACCTCCACCTACTTCACTGCCTTTGCTGTCACTTGACATTCACTGTCCTTAGAAGCAAAAGCATGGCAATTTGAGGCAAAAAAAAGGGTAATCAAAAGCCAGGCACACCACCTGTCAGCATTGCTGAGTTGGGTTAACTGGACTACCTTTCACAGGTGTCTACTGTACTGAGTTGTCAGCAGCTGGCCAGTTCGTTGTTCTCTAATGCCTAATCCCAGCAGGGAGCTGTTTCACTTCCATTCATGTGAAGCTCTGCTCCAACACACCATACCATTTGTATGGACTTTACTGTCACTACTGAAATGTTCTATTATGCATTGTGGCTCCCTGATGCGTCTAATTGTGTTACATTGTCAGTTTTATGAAATCTACTGCAAAAAGCACTTTATTCTTCTGTCTGTTCTGTGATGTTGTGTTTTTCTTTCTTGTATTAAGTGTTTGCTAGTTTTCTATTAGATGTTTTCTACTTTAATTAGATGTTTGCAAGTCTTCTGGTTTTAAGCTATGTAGGCTATAATCAAGCTGCAGTGCTTGATTTTGACATTTTTTTTCTGTCAAATATCTAGAATGTGCTTGAGTAGTTTTGGGACAGTGCATGTAACTAAACTGTAGGAATACAATATGATAATAGCTTCCAAATAGAAAAGATGTACTGAGATGGTCATGAATTTAAAATACTTTTTCTAGACTTTTCTCTTTTTTTTGAAAATAATTATTCTCAAAGTAAATATAACGTGGATTATATCAGTGGATACACAAGTCTACTTTACAAACATTTATTTGATAATGATGTCTATGAATATAAATTTCCAAACCTTAGGTAGGTATGCATTTATGCATTTTTTATCTTTGTCAGCATGGTTAAAAGGCCTAGTTATGTTCGGTTATCATAGTTTTAGGCATATTGTTTTCCTACCCTTTAAATGATTTAATCCTCTGTTCACACTGAGAATTTTTTCATAGGCTTTCCTGGGTAGGTATTCTTTATATACTCTGACATATTTTTTCAGTGCAACATGCAGAGTGAAATGTAAGAGAATTCATACAAAACTCTGACTCTCTTCTAGCTTTTTTTCTTTAATAACACCCTTCATACCAATGCGGATAAAATGCCACTTTAAATCAGAAAATACACATGGATCTAAAAATTATGAGAAGAGAAGGTATTACATATTAAATTCAACATAGGAACATTGTTATATTCGAAAAAGATCTTTTATTTTTAAGTCAATGTTTCAAAAGAAAAGAGAAGCTCAGGTATTTTAAAGTTATATGGAAGGAATACATAGAAGAAAACAGGGAAGAAAAAATGTCAATGGCATTTAAAATATTAAATGTATTTTACTGCCAGGACAAAGATTAGCTGTGACAGGGACATCTAAATACATCATGAAGAGCAGCATGTAAAGAGCTGTACATAGAGAATCATTAGAAATGCATGAGGACGTCTTTTGTTGATCCAACAAAACCTATGAAGAATGATTTAATATATCTTCTTCTGTAATGTCTCAGGATTGTCAACTCATGAAACTTCTGTAAGTCTCACAATATTATATGGTTTTTTTAAAGCCTAAGTTCCTTTTGTCAGATAATTGTTTATAAAAGAATCTGAGTGTCTTACTTTAACGGTTTATCGACTTCAGGTTTTCTAAGAAAAGACCGTAGGTGCATAGATGCTGAGAGTTTAAAATCAAAATAACAAAGAAAGTTCATCTTCAAATGATTACTATTTAAAACTCATTTTAAAATCATGAGTCTTTGGTGCTTGAGTCATATTTTTTGAATGTTCAGAGATGGTAACATTTCGTCTATTGGTATATAAATCTACTAATTTACACATCCACACACACAGTCCTTTGAAGAACATTCTCACAACACACAGTATCTATGGAAATCTGACTCACTTCAAAGAATAAACAGCCTTCCCACATTATACAATGCAATTTAGGTTGCACTGAAACCCTTTTAAAAATCAGGAGCCATGCTATGTTCATAGTTTCAACCTGAAACAACCAATTTAGACGCACGGTCAAATACAGAGGAAGAAAGGGAGTTACATGTTATCTTTGACATGACTGCTCTTTCAGAATGAAAGTATTCATTTAAAAGTCTTTGAAACAGCTTATCAGTGGGATATCCCACATTTTTTAAATATTTTGGAAGTCAAGAACATTCCATAAGAGTTTAGCTTCTCCTACCTCTCCCCTCAACTGTCTGCATCTACGTATCCTGTAAGCTTGTTTTTAAATTAGTTACTTTTTAGAATTCCTTAGAGAAGCAAGAAGTGTTTCCACGGTGTTTCCGAGAGCGGTGAGAGAAGGCTTTGTGACTCTCCCCAAAAGATCACAGAGGATCTGCTGTACCCACAGATTCAAATTATCTAGCAGAAAGGGCAGGGATAGGCACACAGAGTCTGTAATCAGTTAACATAAGCCATCTATCTCATTCTGAGCCAAGGAGTGGAAGGATGAAACCACTCTTCTGGCTGCCATGCCGTGAATACAATAAAAAAGATAACGCAGGCATTAAGCCTTTCTTTCTGGAGTTCTCAGCTGCACCCAGGAAACCAGGAGAACATGGCCTAGCAACACAGTGACAAGTCAGGACACTTATAAAAGAGCCATAAGGCATCCAAAGGCAGGGAGAGACATGTCTTTTGTACATTCATGGCCTTTGTCTCTATTATCTGACTGAAATCACATTTCCATAATCGATGTAGCTGAAACAGAGGTCTAAACGCTCTAGGAGCTCATTGGTCAGGGGATTTCCAGGGGGCTTTCAGGTCTGTTCCATAGCCCATATGGAGTTCAGCTTCCATATAAAGGGTAGAGTCACCTAACACTTATCATTTCCTCCCAAGTGCTGTCTCAGAGAAAAACAGTCTTGCAATCAGTCGTCTTTGATTTTCATGAGCTATTGACTTTTTTCTGTTAGTGATCCTGGCCTCTTGAAAGCAGGTCCATGCTCTATGGGAGATCAACTTCAGCTGCAGAGATGAGAGATTCACTTTTATTTTGGATGGCAGAGAGTCAGATTTGAAGGGACAGGAAACATTGCGTATGACAGTCAGATCTCGTTGTTTGGATATCTGAAATTTATTTAAACATCAGCTCCCCCTAATTTTGGGAAAGGTGTGGACAAAAGTACTGAGATAGAGGCACAGAGAAGAATGGCTTGTGTAGTGAAATAGCTCAACGTGAAGTATTAGGGAAAAGTCTGATGTATGTACCAGAAACAGAGGAAAGCAAATATATTTTAGGGTTTTCCTATGATGAGGTTTGCAGAATGTTCACCCATTCCAAGGGCAAATTCCACACGGGGTTAAAATCATCAACGGAAAGACAGTCCAAAATGTTCATGTTTAGCTGAAAATTGAGGCCATTAAAAAATCTTTTAATCGAAGAGGATCTGTCTGTCTTTGAACTTAGCTAGACCATTGCAACCCTCAACTACAGTAGCACTAGTAAGTTGTTTGCTGAATATTCCTGTGTTACTGACTGGTTATTCTAAAGTACCACTGAAATACATTTAGCAGCATTATAGTACCAAGCAGAAACCTTGCCTTTCTCAGCCAGCACTGTCCTCAAATTCCAGAATAATCTGTCAAGATCATCTCACAAAAACTTTTCTCTTTTTTAAATCCTCTCAGGTTTTTGGGCAGATGGATGCAGTTTGACAAAGAGGTATTAGATTCTCTTAAAAAAGCATTTGAAAAGAACTATACACACCGACGTTTTTCACAAAGTATCGTTAGAGGTATCATTAAAGTGTTTGCAGAGACACTACAGAGACAATCCAATTTTATGGAAAGGCTAATTCTATTTCTGACAAATTCATTTGAATCTAAATATTTTTTACTGTCTGCCATACTCATTGTACCAGTGATTCCTAAGTACTTAGCCATATGTGATTTAAAATTATGCCCATCATTGATTTTGCCTTTTCTCTTTTTGCACAAAGAATAAAAATCAACAAAAATTGATGACATTTTTCAATCTTCATGGACAAATGAGTGAGAGAGAGATCTACAGATGTTACTGACAGTTACCATGGTTATAAAATGTGTTTTCTTTCATCAAGCTCATTGTACATTTTCTAGTGTAAGACAACAAGAGATAATTTTACTATATCTATAAAGTCCACAGCTTGATAAAAGAAGAAAGACAGTACATAATTAATAGTCTATATTACACTCAGGACAGTAAAAAACCTGTTATATTGAAAGGATTTCATGACATAGTCCAAATATTTAATATTCAGTATGATCATCCATCAAAGGATCTATGTCTGATTAAAATAAAATATCTATCAATACAGATAGCAGATGAAGTTCTGAAGATTAAGCACAGGAAGAGGAATACAAAACAAAGCAAAAGCAATGCAGCAAGAAACAATCATACAAAACATCTCCAGCCAATAAGGTGTCAGCTTCTTTATCAAACACAGTTTGAGAAGCTGAGGAATTAGCTACAGGAATAGCTTTGTATCATCATCATTTATCAGATAAATATCTATCCTTGTTCCAGAAAATACCCTGCAAAATAACCAAATGAGATTCAGGAAAAAACAAAATTAAAAAATACCTATGTAACCCATAGGTTAAGAAACACAAAACTCCATTAAAATTAAAAAAAAAAAGGGACAGATTTTCTCCTGGCAAGTTCCGGAAAGAATGTAATCACTTTAAACAACTGATGGGAAAGCTCTGTGCTGATCTCCATTGCCTTTTTGTACTATACTATGAGGCTGGCGTCAGAAATATTTTGTGTATCAGTATTTTTTTCAGCTCTCAGTGGTAGACTAAATACTATGTCAAAGAAAGTCACAGAAGTTTATATAGTATTGCCTCTACTCAATCTAATCCCCCCACATAGACCTCAGATTCCCACCGAAATCTCAAGTGTCTACTTTCAGCATTGTTTCTCAGAATCTTTGTTCTCCAGTAAAGTGTTTCCTTTCATTAAGTCACACTACAGACTCATCATTTCCACCTTTCTTTGCTGAGCATCAATCAGTACCCACATTTCACTTTTCCTCCAGTGCCTCTACGTGCCTTTCAACTTTCATTATCCTTATTAGAAACACATCCATATTTTTGCTTTCATCTTTTCCTTTAAGGAGCTGACGGATAACAAAACAGTTTTCAAAGGGAGCTGGATCAGGAGCATAAGACATTTCTGATGAGATTTTTCTACCATGTAAACCAAAGCAAAGCAAGAAACAAGAGGAGACAAACTAGACCTGCGTGAAATTAATATTTTTTTCCTTTCAGGAACTATTTTCTGAGAAAACACAACTTTTTATGGAGCCTAGTGAGCAACTTGGGAAATTTTTTGAAGAAAAAATCTACAGTAACTTCATGGTTCTGATGATAATTATATCAATTGTAAACTTCTGGGGCAGAGACTGTATATTCTTATATACCCTGTTTAGCTCATTAGATAGTTCTTATTTTCACAAAAGTGTCTTGAGAAGATTTTACTAAAACTGAGTAACTTCTACTTCCTACCAATAAGGCTAATAATTTTGTTCCTATGTCAAAACATATTTGTAAAACTTGTCAATTTCTATCTCTAGCTATAATGAAAATGAAAAAAGAAAAGACATCCTATAAACACTGGAACATGAAGCAAAAAATATCCTTTTTCATGAGTCCTGTATAAACATGTTTTGTCAACTGTTTCACCAATTACAGCAAAGCTGTAAATCTACCAGCATGTGCTAGCTTCAAGAATCTCTTCATTTTGCTCACAGCATCCAAGTGTGGAGCCAGAGTTAATTCTTTTTTTTTGCATCACTCCTTATCTCAAGTAACATCTTTGCTACTCACAAAGTTAAGGACATAATCTGCCTTTTCAAAGAAAAAAAAATCTGCTTTATAAACATTAAAAATAAAGTGTTGGAACTTTTTTTAAAATGGTAAATCAGTTAATTAAATCAAGTACCAATAGAAAAATCCATGCATGGGAAAGTTTCCAAAGACAGCTCTTCTCCATAAAGAGCTGAGGCATGTAAATGTATGTAAATGGAGTCTCCCAAATCAGATTTGTCTACTGCAAGACCTGTCCCAGAACATCTGTAGTGTTAGGCCAAAGATTGAAAAGCAGGTTTATGGGCTTCAGATGTGGACTTCTGGATTTATGTTTTATGTGGGTTCCATTTTATATACCTTCAGCCTCTTTATTTTTCTGTATTTGCCCCAAAATAGAAAATAGTTCAGCACTGAATTAACTACATGGCAGGTTGCTTCTTGATTTTGAAATGCCTATGAGTAACTCGAGATACAAACTCTAATTCAAAATATTATATGATAGCAACTTTAGACACTCTCCAGTTTAAAGAGGTTGTATTCAGTATTCAATATGATATGAGAAGAAACTAAATTCAATATAGTGTGTAATAACAGCACATACAAGTTTCATGTTTTACACTCATAAGTAGTTCTCTTGAAGATGATGGATCTGATTCCTTAGGTCACTTAAAGACAATAGTCTTTGAATTTTAATTATTTACATATCTATTTTTACATTACATATGTACATTTACATTTACATATGTATTTACAGAAATTCCCCTAATTCACCATCTATCCCAGGATTAGGGTTTTGATTATCTGCATGAAAATTACATCTGTGTCTTCAGTCATTTTTATGATGGTTATTGTCAAATACGCAACAGCCATTAGGTAATCTACAGAAAAAACAAATTATATCACCAAAATAGATTTTCAGGAAGTTAGATAAAAAAAGGGAGAAAAAGTAATAGTAACTACATAGGTTCCTTAAGAATGAAAGAACAGTCTTCCTGGGGTCATAATAATGGTCCATCCTGCCTCTGTCTGTGGCCAGGAAAGACGCTTATGGGAAAACTTTAAGAAAATGGGGCAAAAATAAAGTGATACTTCTCTCCCATAAATCCTCCAAAATGCCAGTAGCCTGATGTTTAGGAGGTTCCTATGCAAAAGGTTGCATTTGCATCATGGATTTAACATCTCCTACAGATTTTTCCCCAAGAATTTTTAACTCACTCGTATCTGTGGAAAAGAGAACATCCTATGAAAATGAAATCTATGATTTAATTTTGAATTCTATGAACGTCTTTTTCTTAATTATATATTTCCTGATTTCATATGTCTGTATCATACCTCACTTCAGTCAATCATTTTCCACTCTGAACATTTAGGACCATCCTTTGTAGCCCTTTTTGACATCTCTGCTGAGAAGAAAGAGTCAGGACTGTTTGCAGCATTCAAGAGATAGGTGTACTGTAGAACTATACAGTGTCACAGTTTGATTTTCCTTTCCACTGTTTACCCCCTTTTTACAATTTCCAGTTTTATTTTTGATCTGCATTTGACCATCAGATATGTAAAACAGTCTGTAAAGAAGCCTCTTTCCTGAGCGTTTATATCTGGTTTAGTACATATTGTTGTTTGCAAACTTGGAGTTGATTTTTCCCTTCATGTGCATTATTTTATATTTACTGATATTGAATTTCACCTGCTTTCTTATTGGCTGCTCTGTACTGTGAAATCTTACTGCTGTTTCAGTCAATGTTAGTTTTGATCAAGTTGAAGAGCTATATAACAGCATTGAAATTAATGATCTTGCTGTTCACCCCCTATCCTAAATTATATAAGAGTATTTAAGCTACGTGGATCCAAGAACCAAGCCTTGTGGGACAACTACATTACCTTCCCCAGTTTAGTAAGTGACTAGGGAAGTGATCATCCCCCTGTGCTTGGCACTGATGAGGCCCCACTTCGAATACTGTGTTCCAGTTTGGGTCCCTCACTACAAGAAAGATATTGAGGTGCTAGAGTGTGTCCAAAGAAGGGCAATGAAGCTGGTGAAGGATCTAGAGCACAAGTCTTATGAGGAGCAGCTGAGGGAACTGGGTTTGTCTAATCTGGAGAAAAGGAGGCTGAGGGGAGACCTTATCACTCTCTACAGCTACCTGAAAGGAGGTTGCAGTGAGGTGGGGGTCAATCTCTTCTCCCAAGTAACAAGTGATAGGACAAGATGAAATGGCCTCAAGTTATGCCAGGGGAGGTTTAGATTGGGTATCAGGAAAAATTTCTTCACTGAAAGGGTTGTCAAGCATTGGAACAGGCTGCCCAGAGAAGCAGTTGAGTGACCATCCCTGGAGGTATTTAAAAGACGTGTAGATGTGGTGCTTAGGGACATGGTTTAGTGGTGGGCTTGATAGTATTAAGTTAACAGTTGGACCCCATGATCTTAAAGGTCTTTTCCAACCTAAATGATTCTATGGTTCTATTTAAGTTTACTTTTTTATTTCCACCCTTTAACTTACTATTGGTCATGAAATTCCCTCTTACTCATTGATACCTTTGCTTCTTTAAGAACCAAAGCTGAAGGATCTACTTGATAGCCTCTTGAAAATCCATGTAGGGTATTTCAAACAGATAACATATGCATACTTAGTGTCATTTTTAAAAAAAAAAAAACCAACCAAAAAATCTACTGCATTTGTGAATCAGAGACTTCCTTCTACAAATGTCCTGTTTAGTCATAGTCTTATATTATCATTTATAGTATGCATATTAATGTGTCTATGAACAATATTATTTAAAATATTTCCTTTACCTTTTGCCTGAAATGGCAGTCAGACATAAAAATCTTTAATTTCCCAGATGCTTTTGGTGTCCTTTAGAAAACAGTCATTACATTAATTCATTCATCTGATACTAAAGCCAATGTAAGCAGTAAGCTATCTGCCACAAACAAGATCAGCAATCTTATATTTGATTTCCTTTAAAACTCTTGGGCAAAAGTCATTTCATTCTGACAATATGTAGCTATTAATTTCTTCTAAAACCTTTTATACTGACACTTTTGGGTCAATTCCTTAGACTTGACACCCATAAAGAAAAAACTTCTATAATGGCCATCATTGTTAATATCAATGCAGAGTATTCATTTAACTTTTATGTAGTGGCCTTATCTTCTGATATTGTTCCTTTTACACATCAATCTTATGTTGGCTATACAAATTCTTTGGCAGGGTTTCTGCTTCTGATAAGTTTAAATATATATATTATTCATTTTTATGCTGTTAACAAATTGCTCCACAAGATCTTTTTTGGACTGCCTTATTGTGTACTTAAGTTTACCTTCTTTCATCTTTTAGACGCGGCTTCTGCTTTTCACTTTTAATGATTTACCCACCATTCTTGTTGAAACAAAACCATTGGCAGCCAGGAATTGAAGAGTCATAGGACCAAAAGCAAAATAGACAAGAAGGGCTTGAATCTAACTCAGCAGAAATGGGAGAAAATGAGCTTCTGATCTTTTCTTCTAGGACTGCTGTACTTTTCTCTTATGGTGAGCTAATGTGAAATGCATACACTCTGCCAGAAGCAGGATGTAGGACCCAAGTCCATCCTCATCCAGGTAAGGGCTGGGCTGTCTTCTAGCCCTCTGATTCTTCTGCACGGCCTCATTGCTTAGCAAGGTGATGGTCACCTCTTCATTTCACAAATGCCCAGGGCCATTATCAACACCTTCTGGCAGAGAGACAACCTTTCTGAAGAGAGAGAGAGATTTAACCTCTCTCAAGACTTAAAATGAAGACCTTGCATCTCCGGGTGTACTAGCTTTGGCTGGAATAATATTCTTCACAGTAGCATGTATGGTGACATGTTTTGGATTTGTGACCAAAACAGTGTTGATAATACACCAATAGTTTAGCTGTTGCTGAGCAGTGCTTACACAGGGTGAAGGCCTCCTCTGTTTCTCACGCTGCCCTGCCAGCGAGTGGGCTGGGGGTGCACCAGAAGTTGAGAGGGGACACTGACACCAGCTGACCAAAGGGATATCCCATACCATACGACATCGTGCTCAGCAATAAAAGCTGGGGGAAGTAGGAGGAAAGGGGGATGTTCGAAGTTACTAGTGTTTGTCTTTCCAACTAACCATTACATGTAATGGAACCCTGCTTTCCTGAAGATGGCTAAACATCTGCCTGCTGATTAGTAGTGAATGAATTCCTTATTTTGTTTTGCTTGCATACACAACTTTTCCTTTACCTATTAAACTTTCTTTATCTCAACCCGTAAGTTTTGTTACTTTTGCCCTTCCAATTCTATTCCACATCCCACTGGGAGGGGCTAGTGGGGCTGAGCTGCCTGCCGGGGTTAAACCATAACATGGGACAAAAGTTCTATCAGACTAGTAAGCACAGGGCAGGCCCCAATTTTAATACAAATATAAAGTTAGAGACAAGGGTCATTCATACATGGGGAAACTTAGTTTATTCTCCACTGAAG
>VFFE01007231.1:487150-515118 GCA_008921705.1 Burhinus oedicnemus | reverse complement strand
TGAAAAAAAAAAAAAAAAGCTTACCTCAAAAGTAAATACTTTCACTGCAGATCCAAAAAACACCAGCTTGATGAACTTCTTGAACAACACCGTTAAAAAAGGTCAAATGATTAAAACATGACAGATACTCTGCTGCACAAATCTTTATTTTTTTAACTACCTTTCTTCATTTAAAGGCTTGAAGAATGAGGAAATTAGTTCCTCTGGATACGTATTAAGAACTCTAATGCTGAAATTATATGGCCTTCACTCTGGAGGTCAGACTAGTCAATAGTGATTCCTCCCATTGGCTTTGAATCTTATGAAGTAAAACTATGATAGATGGACTAGGTACAAAAAATACAACTAATTCACAGACAATAAAGTTATTTTCTTGATCAGAATATTCTGAATACTGTAATGTATAGTCTGATAAGCACCTGGCTCCCATCATATCTGCCTGACATATTTTACAGTCCAGTCTTAGAAGTAATAAGCAGGCTCGTAAGGAAGTACTACCAGGATTTGGATCTTGTTCAGACCTCTCAAGCAGTGGGGAACATTTCCAGACTTCTCAAAAATTATTTCCTTTCAGAAATGGGGAAAGAGTGGCACCAGTTAGCACAGCTGCTCAGGTCTGGTATCTATAAAACTTACACCTAAGCTTACTGCTAACATGACTCAGCTGTGTGGTACCTTGCCTTAGCCCGAAAACCAGATATGATGCCGACTGTGGGACAGTAGTTACAGACGTTGCCTCATCTCAACCACTTTACATGATGAGCTTCTTAGATCCATAAGGACCTTATATTACATTTTGTAGTGGTATTCTCAAGGCTTATGTTTGCAATGATACCTTACATGTAAACTGGGAAATCACTGAAGAGAAAAGGTCAAAGTTTTGCCTTAGTCCAGAGAAAAGTAACAAAGCTGTTGAAGGACCTAGAGAGCAAGTCTTATCAGGATCAGCTGAGGTAACTGGGGTTGTTTAGTCTGGAGAAAAGGAGGCTGAGGGGAGATCATATCACTCTCTACAACTATCTGAAAGGAGGTTGTAGCAAGGTGGAAGTTGGTCTCTTCTCCCAACGAAGAAGCAGTAGGATGAGAGGAAATGGCCTCAAGTTGCACCAGGAGAGGTTCAGATAGGATACTAGGAAAAATTTCTTCACCAAAAGAGATATCAAGAATTGGAACAGGCTGCCCAGGGAAGCGGTTGAGTCACCATCCCTGGAGGTATTTAAAAGATGTGTAGATGTAGTGCTTAGGGACATGGTTTAGTGGTGGACTTTATAGTGTTAGGTCAACAGTTGGACCCTATGATCGTAATGGTCCTTTCCAACCCTAATGATTCCATTATTCTATGAATCTATGAAGTTTTCTCTCTCCCTACAGTTAACCATATAAACAGAAGAACCTAACTCAATTCAAAGGGTTTACTTTTCTTCTTTTAAGTTAACAACTACATTTCACCTGCTTCCCGCAGAGTATTAAGAAGATCTTTTTAGTCTCTGTTCCAGTCACAGATGTGTTTTCTCAAATTCAAGCTATTCAAGAAACAACTAAAATATACAAGCAGGAAATATTATGCATTGTATTTTTCAGGATATGCAGCACAGTCTTAAGGCACATAAGCATACAAAAGCTATAAATCTTCTGGGACTTACAATTAAAATATCAACATATTAAAGCACTGGAAATATTAGCTTCATGGGCACTGCCTCTAAAATAGGACAGAATTTTACATGACTGATGCAGCAATATCAAAGCTGAATAATTCTCAGATAGTGCTGACAGTCAAATATTAAAAAATAAAATTTTCTTAGAAGAGGGTTATCTTCTCCTATTTGCATTCTGATTAGAAATCTAATGTCTTCATTAGTCACAGATATCCTGTTTTATAATATTGAGGAATTCCAACATTAAAAATATGTATTTTGGCATCAATCCAGCAGTGCTACACAACAGCAGTGAAAAAAAAGTATCCTATATTCTAAACACAACCACTGCTTGAACATGGGGTTTTTATTTTTTTAGACAAATGCTGCAGAAACAGGCAAAAAGAAACCCACAGCTCTGAATTTGTTCTGACTTTTTCCACTGATTTCTTTTCAGTCAAATATTCATGTCTATATGCTCTGAAGAGTTTAACACAATTCACCTCAATTAACATATTTTTATCCCGCTGTTTGATGATTCCCAAATTAAAAATTTAAACAAGCTAACATAGAAAATCCTTTCATGGTAAACAAGCACCATTGCTGCTGGCAAGCTGAGGCCCTTGAAGCATCCCCCTTGAAGCTGTGCATGCCTTGAAGGTGCCCATCTGGTTGTTCAGTCTCTTCTTAAGAAAAGAATTCATGTCTTCTCCCAAGGGGAGCTCTGTTCAGTTGTTAACAGCTTTAGAGTAATTTCCCCATTAAGTAAGAATGTAACCTGGTCAGGATCCTTTGCAAGGCAATAGCTGTTTAGTCAAAATTAAGGAAGATGTTTAGTTAATATCTTGGCAAAATGAGGATTGAATGGCTGAGGTGTTTGGTAACAGGACACAGAATATATCATTGCAAGACCAAACAATTCAAGATGGTTGTGATCAAAAACTCATTAGCTTCTAATAAGCATTCAGTGACATTACTACATAATATTTGCAACGTGTCCAAAGTTGCAACGTGAGGCAGAATGGAACAATTACCAGTCCAGAAATTTATCATATAATGATAGATTTAAACACTTATCATGCCCTACTGCTATTAGTAAGACTTCAAGTGGATGACAAATTCAAATTGGGAGATTAGAGTGTGAAAAAAGAAAAAAAAAAAAAAAACCAAAATCAAACATAATTTAAATCCCAGAATAAGAATAGATGAGGGACTATTAGAGCTATTTTAAATTCATTCCTCCATGAGAAAAACATATGTAAAGGCTTAGTTGCATTTGTCAAACCAGTCCCAGCAGGTCCAATATTCCCAGAACAAGCCCATTTCATTCCATTTTGGCACAATTACCACAAAAGCCAAGGATGGAAGGAATATGGATACAGAACTACCGCCTTTCTTAAAGGTCCCTTTGTACCATCATGTAGGCAAGGCTCCATAAGGGAAACTTGTTGGCCATTGCTCATTCTCTACCTGTACTACATCTATAATTTAAAAAGAGGAGTTCCATCTGCAGGGCTGTCCATCTGGTGTAACGTAGAAGCATTAAATTCAGAATGAAACATTAAAACACAAGCATAAGACAAGCACTGAACCTCAAGGCAAAACAGGAGTAGCATAGTCCTTATGGACATATAGAGTACACCACCTGTTTGCCCTCCAAATGAGCCAGAACAAACCTTTATTCCAAAGGCTAATGCATGACTTGTAGGAAAAGAGAGACAAGACTTGACAAAATCTCTAACTGCTGTTAAACACAAGCGATGAACCCCATTGCATTTCTGTTTCATGGGGATTGAATCCAGAAGTAACAAACAGATGACTTTAAGCTCTGTTTTTTAATTTTCTTCTGTGGTCTTTGTAACAAATATTTGAGCATCTGGTTTTGGTTTTTTTTTTTTTTTAACTTGTGCCTTTCCTAGACCTGAAATAGAGATAGTACTTGTTTAGCCATTTTACAGGTATGTAACAGTAGAATGACTTAGTTAACATTTCTGCAGCATTGTATCTAAATACACATGTAAAGTTTTTCTCTTGTGCAAAATCTATGCCTGATTTATAATAATAATAACAAAAAAGTATAATAACTGTTCATAGCCAAGGTAAAATTTACTACTGTACCTGCAGTTAGAAATACAAAGTAGAAGCCATCTGTACAAGTCCCTGAACTGACATGTTGGAACTAACAACACTTCAATGCTTTGCTTCATAATCCATACACTGTAAAACTGTATTTTTTTAAAAAAAATCCTTATCTGCAATGATTTTTTTTTAAAAAAGTTGCTAAAATCTGATACAAAAGAGAATCTACAAGGAAATATATTTTTTTCTCAATTTTTGTTGTCTGTGGCCCAACAAAGTCAACAGTTATTTTTAAAGGCAGAAAGGATTTTTTACAGTAGTAACTTGAAATAAATTGCATATAAATTTAATTCAGTGAGACATAATATATTTGGGAAAAATGGTACAGATGTTTTGTAAAGAAAGGAAGTTTAATAAGGGTGACACTTAGAAATCATTGAAATTCATACGGAAATTATTTATTCCCCAAACCTTGATCACTTACAAAACTTGCTGACTGCATCAGTAATTGTTTTATTTACTTGTACAAACACAAAACCATGTAAGAGAAATATGCTTGGTTTCAAGTGTAACATCTAAAGAAAGGCTGAAAATGCACATTCCTACCAAACTAAGTATAGCTGACATAGAAAGCAAATAGACAGTATCCCATGAAGACTATTCCAGATCCCAAAGGTAGTACTGATCTCATTTGACTTAAGGGGACTAAACGTTTGGTATCAGTGACTGAACTACTAACCCAAAGCTGCCTTAAACTCTACTGAAAAAACCCAACCAAAAATAAAAATAAAAGCAACCTCCAAAAAGCAGTATGTCTGACCTATCCTAAATCTCTGCTTAAAAAGAAGAAAACATTTTTCTCTGTATTGACCATAAGGAGAGTCTAGGATTAATAAAAGGTCTAACTAAGAAGTCTTTCCCTAAAAATCCACCCCACATGCTTATATGTCTGCTTGATCCTTCCTTGGGTAACTGTTCCTTTCCCAATCATGTTCATTCACATCGATAAAGGGTAAGTATGTCCAGTATACTGGGCAATGACTAAGGATAGAGCACAGCACAATTCAGACTCCTTTTTAGCACATGGCATAAATAATTATTGGAGCAGGATAGAGACTATAATGCCTTTTTTCCCGCATTTTGCACTGTATAAACATGTTAGATTCATATAACAACATCTACAGTATTCTCTTCTATGGGTAGTTGACGTAAAGGAATGACTAATTTTTAGATGCTAGCATGTACAGTTTTCTAGCCCTATGAAGATCAAATCAGTTAGTTCTTCATGTGGGAAAATCTCTAGGCATATGAGGAATGCTAGAGGATAAAGAACCTTCAGATACACTTACATCTCTCTAGCACTAGACAGAAGATATATTGGGATTTTTATGTGAACTGTTTAGATATCTGTATCTCCTAATAGATCTAAGTCATCTGAGGACTTCTACAACACCCTGCGAACCTAACTACAGTTGTTTGTTTTAATCTGGCCTCAGTGATCTCTTCAATGTCCAAAACAAGTCTGCAACAAAACAGGGAAAAATCTTCTTTTCTACCAGAAGTTCTAGGGAAGCAATCATGTCACCGAACCATCTTCTATTGCATACTGCAATAATCTTCAATAAGTTCCAAACACCTGAAAAATGTTTTTTTCATGAACTTATGTTAAGCAACGTTATTTTTTTAAAAAGAATAACCAACATTGTTCTTTGATCAACAAATGCAGTGTTAATCCCAGTCTACTTGCTGTAGGCCTCAGGAAAGCAACTTTCTCACCTCTGAGAAGTGGTCCTCTTTCTTATCTTTCCTTAGATGGTTTTATTTTGTTCTCATTTTGTACTGTAGTGAAAGTACAAAATGAAAAACAATTTATGAGTGGCAATTATATAGATTGCAACAGCTATATTTTCCATTACCATCTGGCTTCTCTTATCCTTATAAGTTAGACAGTAGAAAGATAAGCAATAGAATTAAAATGAATAAATCTTTTGTTGATCTTCAGAAAAAATAATGATTGTATCATTATGAAAATGGTGCTTCTTTTCAAAATGTCACACATAATTGTGCATAGCCAGAGTTAAATGAACCAGTAAATGGATTGGCGTTAATAATTATATTGGATATGCATGCAATTTCAAGTATTAACTAATAAAAATGATTGATAATTTTTAGATAATTGCATTTAAGAATATGAAAGAAGTTTTAACAAAATGTGACTTGTAGCTTTTTAGAGAAGTTAATTAAATACTTGTTAAACATAATAATAATTTATTATATCACTGGTGTTTTATGAATAAAATAAAATAAAAAGAGAATAATCTACAATTTTTATAGTGCTGGATGTCACAGGCCTGTAAACATAAATCTCAAGTCCTATGATTGTTCTTGTCTTCTTTCTGTACTATCAATCTGATTCCTGAAATTCTTTATGGTTTCACATTCATTAATCTACAGTGGCAGTTCTGCCTTTACCTCTCATTACAGGCTTGTTGGTTAAAATGTAAAATAAAATAAAATAAAATAAGGAAAAATATAGTAGTGAAATAAAAATATACTAGAATTAGAAAGTAGTTTCAAGACTCCTGATCCCTGAAGATTTACCTGAAATGCTTTAAAAAGTAGATGAAGCTTTTTATACTGCAATAGACAAAATCATTGTTTTAACTTGATGTTAGGAGCTATTAAGTGTTCATCTCAGTAATGTCAATTACTGAAGTAATTATTGCATCAAATAATGTTTCTGCTTTTCAGAGACTGTGGCATATTTCTGACAACACTTCTTAAATAAGGGGGGAAGGGAATGTTCTTTGTAGCTTTAAATTCACAATTCAATTCATAAAGACACAAAGATAAACCTCCAAAATCATTTTACAAACTACTATAGTCAGCTGTTATATATCAATAAAAAAGAGGGCAAAAGACCCTTTCCCACAAGAAACTAGAAAAACAGTGTGTCTCTTACTAGCTTTCTTTGGTATATTAGTGGTTTAAAATACCATAAAAGTGGTCAAGAGGAGGCAAGGCTTGGGAATTTTCCCAACCAGAATTTGATATTGGTTAGTCACAAATGAAAGCTCTCTGAACTTCTTCAGTTCAGTGAATTTGATTTACCTGAAATGTGGGGAATTCTTGACATACTGTACCTCCCTAAAACATTGTGTATCTAATACTGTCCTTGGAGAAGCAGAGTGTGATACCGCTTCATAATTCCACTCTTTCCACATATTTCAGCAATCAATTATTACAGCCTATCCCTGTATTTGTAATGTTACAAACATAAAAACTACTAAAGGAACACACTGGTCAAGTAGCAGAAAGAGGTATTCAGAAGTTATGAAGTGCTGGAATCTTCATTCATCTCTCTTTGCGCTATACTTTATGATGTAGTTCATAATTATGTAATGAGATAATATTTTTACACAAGTTCATTCATCATTCGAAATAGAGAATGGAGAAAGTTCAGTAAAAGAGCAACCGAGCGAAAAGCTTTCACTAAGTTGGCTTTCGTTCCTTAGCTTTGGTGCTAGGGACTTACACAAGTCATAGAAGACCAAGACTTGGTGTCCACTTTTATGGAGGAACATTTGAACACTTCACAGCCACCTCTTAGATCAGTGTCATAACCAGCAAGCTAACAGAATATTTGGAAAGCTTAAAAAAAGTTTTCAATGTGTCTTCTTGACATTGTTCAATTTTGATAAGTAAAGCCATGGGAGAAGGGGCAAGAATTTATGTGAACATCTTAGCCACTTGCTTAAAGTATGGTCCCCTCACTTTGTATTTCAAAGAGCACTGAATTATTTTAGGCGAAGAACAACAACTCCAAGTACTGAGGTGGAAATAGTCTTACTTTAAATACACTATGGGTCAAAAAGTAGGGTGTTCAGCAAAGAGTATTTAAATAATTGAAGATGTTTATATTGAAGAAATCATATTATATTCCTTACATTCAATGCATTCTTTATATTCTTTATTTTTTTATTTAAGCAGTAATAGGAAAATTTAAATATCTTCCATTCCAAAGTATGGTAGATATGGTACTTGTAACGTGCTTGATAAGATATTCATTTGGGTAATGAGGCACTTATGTTTCAGTCTCTGCCACAGTGAAGGTTTAGATTTTCCGAAGAAAAAAAAAAAATCATCATGCAATTAAATCTATCCAGGAAAATATCAATGACAGAATTTTGGCTGAAGCAAGTGATGTCTGATGACAAAGCAGTCTCTGCTGAAGACATTTGGTAATGGAGCAATCTTTGAGAGACAGTAAAGCATTCTGTATATCTGACTGTTTTCAGGGAATGTTTTTCTTTTTCCCTTTTTTGAGCATAGAAGGGCAGAGGGGGAATGAGGGAACAGAATAGGGGAGATACTGGCTATAGCTGACATGGATTTTTGTCTCTCTGTTTTTCTAAGGGGAGAAAAACTCTTTCTCCTCCTAAGCAGAATTCTCACCCTTTGATTGATAAGTCACATAATCTCCAATAAATGCCTGACTTATAGATCCCCTTATATCAGTAGAATAGTTGTATTGATTTGGAAATATTGATCATGTGATCAGATTAAATACGAAAAAAAAAATAAAAAGACCTGTATGTTCATATGTATTTATGAAGTTCAAATATTTTAATTTTATTTTTCTTCAGATTTAACATGAAAAGAGCATTCATATACATTTTTCTGAGCGTTTGAATATAACTGTGCTCTTAATAGTAACAACACACCTACATTACCATTCAGAATACAGTAACCTTGCTGACCAACAGCCTTAAATACTCAAAGGCAGACAACAGTTTTCCTCAACTTACCAAACGGAGAAAAAAGAAGAGCTCAAAGAAGCTTTCCACTTCTTACCCTGGGGGACAAAATTTCATCCTTTTCCCAAGGAACTAGACAAATAGGTCTTGCAATATTTCTGAATGACCACCAAATACAGGTTATTTCAGAAAAAAAGGTAGAGAAGAAATTCCAGATTCTCAAGTGATACAGAGATTTCTTCCACAGTAATCCGTCTGTTCTACACTCTGTATGACCTAGGTCAAATACCTAAAATGGCCTAGAAACTTTTTGACAGGAAACAAAAACAGTATGACAGGCATAAAAAAAAATAAAAAGGTTGATGGTAATTCAGTATCCATAAAAGCAATACAGTTCCGTTAAAAGGCAGTAGTAAGAATCAGCGAAGATTGGCCTTATAATGCCATAGGTTTCAGAATGGTTTTTCTAAGCCTTATGATACTTCTGGACGAGCAGGCCTGCACGGATGAACAAGGAGCTCCTGGACAAACTCAAACTGAAAAAGGAAGCTTACAGATTGTGGAAGCAAGGACAGCTAGCTTGGGAGGAATACAGAGAAATTGTCTGAACAGTCAGGGACCAGGTTAGGAAAGCTAAAGCCCAAACAGAGTTAAATCTGGCCAGAAGCATCAGAGCTTCTATAGCTGTGTCAGTGATAAAAGGAAGACTAGGGAAAATGTGCACTCTATCCAGCAGGAAATAGGAGACGTGGTTACCCGGGATATGGAGAAGGCTGAGGTAGTCAATGACTTTTATGCCTCCATCTTTGCTGGCAAGGGCTCTAGCCACACCACCCAAGTCACAGAAGGCAAAGGCAGGGACTGGAAGAATGAAGGACTGCCTGCTGTAGGAGAAGACTTGGTTTGAGACCATCTGAGGAACCTGAAGGTGTACAAATCCTTTGGACCTGATGAGATACATCCGAGGGTCCTGAGGGAACTAATGGATGAAGTTGCTAAATCACTTCCCATCATATTTGAGAAGTCATGGTAAGCTGGTGAAGTTCCTTCTGACTGGAAAAAGGGGAAACATAACTGTCAATTTTAAAAAGGCAAAAAGGACTAACTGGGGAACTACAGGCTGGTCAGTCTCACCTCTGTGCCCGGCAAGATCGTGGAGCAGATTCTCCTGGAAACTCTGCTAAGGCACATGGAAAATAAGGTAGTGATCAGTGACTGCCAACATGGCTTCACTAAAGGCAAATCATGCCTGACAAATCTGGTGCCCTTCTACAATGACGTTACAGCATTGGTGGATAAGGGGAGAGCAACTGACATCATCTATTTGGACTTGTGCAAAGCACTTGACACTATCCCCTTGACATACTGGCCTCTAAATTGGAGAGACATGGATTTGACCGATGGACCACTTGGCGGATAAGGAATTGGCTGGACGATCGCACTCAAAGAGTTGTGGTCAATGGCTTGATGTCCAAGTGGCAATCAGTGATGAGTGATGTTCCTCAGGGGGGTACTGGGACTGCTGTTCTTTAACATCTTTGTTGGTGACATGGATGTTGAGATTGAGTGCACCTGCAGCAAGTTTTCTGATGACACCAAGCTGTGTGCAGTGGTCAACACGCTGGAGGGAAGGAATGCCATCTGGAGGGACCTGGACAGGCTTGAGAGGTGGGCCTATGTGAACCTCATGAAGTTCAACAAAGCCAAGTGCAAGGTCCTGCACCTGGGTCAGGGCAATCCCATGCACAAATACAGGCTGGGCAGAGAATGGATTGAGAGCAGCCCTGAGGAAAGGGACTTGGGGGTGTTGGTGGATGAGAAGCTCAACATGAACCAGCAATGTGTGCTTGCAGTCCAGAAAGCCAACCATACCCCGGGCTGCATCAAAAGAAGTGTGGCCAGCATGTTGAGGAAGGTGATTCTGCCCCTTTACTCGGCTCTGGTGAGACCCCACCTGGAATACTGTGTCCAGCTCTGGGGCCTCCGACATAAGAAGGACTTGGACCTGCTGGACCAGGTCCAGAGGAGGGCCACAAAGGTGATCAGAGCTCTGGGGAGACCTTATAGCAGCCTTCCAGTACTTAAAGTGGCCCTACAAGAAAGCCGGAGAGGGACTTTTTACAAGGACATGTAGTGATAAGACGAGGGGTAATAGCTTCAAACTGGAAGAGGGTAGATTTAGATTAGATATTAGGAAGGAACTCTGTACTGTGAGGGTGGTGAGACACTGTCACGTGTTGCTCAGAGAAGTTGTGGAGGCCCCACCCCTGGAAGTGTTCAAGAAGGTTGGATGGGTCTTTGAGTAACCTGGTCGAGTAGGAAGTGTCCGTGGCTATGGCAGGGGGATTGGAACTAGATGATCTTTAAGGCCCCTTCCAACCCAAAATATTCTATGATTCTCTGATATACCAAATTTGGAAATACTAACAGAATGAGATAAAGGGAATGTGATGAAAATATCAACAGTGAAATTAATAACGTCTCAGTGTTGGCTAGTTGTTTTTTTCTTTCTTAGGGAAATACTTTAATTAATTTTGTAATTTACACTTGGTCAAACACATGACTGATATCACTGCTCTTATTGTCAAGTACATTTCTAATTTATAATAATGATTACAAATATATGTTGGGCAGGTTATGGACATTTTAACAATACAGTTATACCTCATCCACCAACAACAAACATATACCTTGAGCTCAAGTTGAGTATTTCAAATGTGTAAACTCAGAGGAATCAAAGCACCTAAACAAGCTTGAGCACTGGACTTGTTCTCTCTTATTTAATTGTATGAGTTATAAACATAAGGAAACTTTTGTACAGCACTTTAAATAGTCAAACTTTTAGTAACTTTACATGTGCATAAACTAAGTTGATCTGATCAGCTATTTTTGTATAAATTTAAAAAGGTCAGTGAGAATTGCACCTGTCTGATAATATTACTTCTTTATTTACCATTTATCTACAGAACTGACATTGTTGTTTTTTGCTATTTACAGTGCAAGGTCACTGAGCCTTCATTTTATTATGTGCTGTGCAGAACATAAATAAAACTAATCAAATCATTATTTTATGATCGTTTATATCCCAGGCAAGCACAGTAGTCTTTAGCAGAAATAGCTGTACAGATTCTGTGAAGAGGTTATACCATATGGGCTAAAGGGAAATATGTTACTCTTGCAATAAACTCAGAACAATGACATGGAAACAGATTTGTCATTTTGAAGTAAGATCAAGGATGCCTCTATGGAGAGGGTTGTTTTTTTTCCCGTAGCAGTGAATAATGAAAAGGATTTGCATTGTGTGAGTGCATAAAATATCTCTACAAATCAGCTGAAGTGCAGATCTCCATACAAGTCACAAACAAAAAAGAGGTTAACAATATACTGTGAAAACTTTTCAGGCTTTGACCCACAAAAGGTATCTGAGCTTATTATTTGCCAGCCTTTAGAAATTAATCATTATGTAATCCTGTAATTACTTTACCAGAATGATGTCATTCAGCAAAGTGTTGACACATGACCATATTTAACTTTCAACAGTTATCACTATGCAGTTTTTGCTTTTTCTTTTTTTTTCTCACTTACCTTGGTAAAGCATAAGAGTAAAATGTTAACATGAGTCTTGAAAGTTCAATTTCCACCTTGTATAATGCATTTGGCTCAGAAATGACATATACTTGGCACTATTCTACTTCATCAGTGTTAATCATATTTTCTCTCAGCTTATCTTCAAAGATTTCATCTGTCTTATACATTCACTACTTCTGGTTTCAAAGTCATTTTTTATTTTCTTATCTTTTTTTAAGTTCTTCATTGTTGGTTATCTAATTTTTTTAACATTGTTAAACAGGATTTTAGAAGGCATCTCCCAAAAGAAATCTAATCCACATAATATAAAGTTCACCTTCACAGCATATTAGATCACCCTGTACTTTTTGTTACAGAACATAAAAATGTAAGGGCAAAATGGCTAAATTGTATTTCAATCAGGATTCCTGCTACAGAGTCAAAAAAGTCCATCATCGTTATCAGAAACACAGTTAGCAAAGCAATGAGGAATTCAGAAAGGCAATTTTTAGAGGATGTTATTTTTGAAGTACCATACAACAGCCAGTAGAGTGCAGAACAATTTTGGTCTCACCCAGGATTCTGTGGGACATTGACTGCCTTTAATTTTATGATGTGATGCATGATAGTCAGAAATAAAGTACACAGAAATTCTTAAATGTCAATGTATACAGCACTTTGTAAACAAGAAACACAGCCAGGAAGTCTGATTTGTTTCTGGAAACAATCCTCAGGCTTAAAAGACTGAAAAGGGAGAGCTGCCATCTTCTGTCTGAATTGCAACCACTGTGAGGGCGGCATATTTATTTGTCAGTATGACGGCATCAAATTCCGCATTTAAAGATGCCTAGTCCTTATGCAATATGTGAAAATTAGATGTACGGACAGAGGGATATTTTCTTCACATTAGAAAATAACAAGTGAACCACATATATCTAGAAGATACACATATACACATAAACAAAGCAACAGTATTTGACTGCTGGCATTTCAAACAGTGATTTGGCATGAGTGTATCAGACATGAATGTTTGAAATAGACACCATTTGTGCTTGCCACAGCTGCCCCAAGACGTCCTACTTTTCAGGAAAATACTTTTGATTCAGGAGTAATGTACAGATGCTGTAATGAGCGTAGGGTTCAAATTAAATAGTTTTAAATGAAGATTTCAAGAGAACTGAAATTCACCCAGCCAAGGAGAAAGCTATGCTTGTAGAACTGTTTTGAATTGAACCAAAGAAGCATTGTTATTTCCATCAATATTGTAGATTTTTATATTTATTCATTAACAAATAATTACATAACAATAACCCATTAGCTAGAGGGAAGTACCTTGCTCTAGGCCTGATGTATAAATGCCTTGTCCATTTGCAGCTAGAACACCTAACTCTTTTTTGTGTGCAGTAGGTACAGAATGCGTTTATTTTGGGCTCCTCATCAGTCAGTGGAGAAAAAGACACTTCCAGGAAACAATTCAGCCTATCAAAGATATGAATCCCCCAAAATATTTTAAAGATCTCACCAATCTCAACTGATCGCAGAGATCACAAAAAGGGATGATGTTTTGCACCCAGAGACATAATACAGAAAGGACTAATTCAGCCATGAGGCTTTCAATCCTCAAGATCCTACTTCAAGCCTTGTACAGACCAAGCAAACACTCATGCTGAACGATAGAATCATAGAATAATTTAGGTTGGGAAGGGCCCTTAATATCATAGGGTCCAACCATTAACCTAACACTGCCAAAGCCACCACTAAACCATGTACCCCCTAAGCACTACATCTACATGTCTTTTAAATACCTCCAGGGTTGGTGACTCAACCACTTCCCCTGGCAGCCTGTTCCAATGCTTGATAACCCTTTTGGTGAAGAAATTTTCCTAATATCCAATCTAAACCTCTGCTACTAAAAGGAACAGAAAAGGTGGATCAGGGACAATAACGACAGAACATGATTTAAGGTAGTACTATGTTTTGCTCACTGTGATTTGTAGGATCTTAGTCATTATTCAGACAAATGGTAGGTACCTACAAAAATGTCTGTAAGTCCCTAAAGTTTCATCTATTTCATAAAGAAATGGTGTGTAGAAAACAGTTCTTAGTGTTTCATTTGTAGATCTTTGGTTAAAATCTTTTAGACGGGAATCTGGCAGTGGAAGTAATATTGTTTGACTTAACATTGATGTTCTTGCTTTTTTCTATTTTTCCTTCTTTTGCATTTAAAATTTTTTCAAGGATTTAATTATATCACACAGCCTTGGGCACTTAAAGGCTGATGAAATCATGGTCATAGATGCTAATTTTGTGTGATTTTGGAGGCATGGGAGCCAAATACCAATTACCAGATAATCGGGATGTAAGACTAAATCTGAGGGAAAGAAACAGAATCCAGCAACACATTCAACACCTGTGCATAATGCAAATACAAAGAGCAAAATTTGTCCTACTGAAAGTCAGAAGAAAACTCCACTGATACCTGAAGTATATGAAAAGGTAGCAAAGATGTTGAATCTTCCCACTATGGCATTCTGCAATGTTAGTCACCTTGGCAAAACATAACTATCCCTAAATTATTCATGAGGTATGAGATATGGTAACAATATCCTTTCACAATTCTTTCATAATCCAGTTCAGGATGAAACCAATTCAGGAGGATGGCATTTTCAGTGGAAAAGAATAGTCTTTCTAATGACCTTACTTGTGAGAAGTGCTCAGGGTTGCTTAGTATTGTCATCAAAATCCTTATGGGTGACGTTTCCAAGAATGTGCTAAAAACATAATATTTATTGGGAGGCTAAAGAAACCAAGATAACCACTATACTTTTGTCATGATCATAATGCTGACCTCTACTATCTGGCACACAGAGAAGATTATGACTATATTAACAACGCTGACAAAAAGAAAACTATTTTCCCAAATATATATTTTACACAACCTTTTTCTCTTAAAGAATCTCAGGGATCAGAATTCTAATGCAATCATCTGCCCAGCTGTGCACAATTTATATAGTAATCATATCTCTGTTGTCTGTAATATGGCTACATTATGCTTCTTTACCCACAGGTCTGCAGATATGTTTGGGATCTGTTAATTGACCCCAGTCTTAGGTGGATAACCCAGAATTTAAAAGACAATTGAATTCATATTCTGCTATGTTCTATTCAGATAAGTCATTATATCAGGTGGTGCCTACTTATGTCATCCTTACACTGCCCAGACAAATAGAAATGTCATGACAAAAATGGAGTTATTAATGAAGTACCATTTACATTAATAGCCCCATTTATATAGCATACCAGGCTAAATTTATTGTGTTACTTCACTAATTCTTTGCTCTGATCTCATTTGGTAAAGGATATATATATTTTTTAATTTTGACAATTTTTCTTATCATCAGCTCTGCATGCAGCAAAAAAGAAAAAGGGAAGCATTTGAATGTAGGTGACGGACCAAAAGAGATTTCCTTTATAATATGTCTTTTTACAGTCTCACATGTGCTGTAGATCTTTTTCCATCATCTTTTTATCCTTTACAAGATATTTCGGATGAAGTTCATTCCAGGAGTGATTGTGCTGATTTCCACTGAGTCACACCTGGGATGAATTTGGCTCTTTGTGTTCTCCTCAACACTCAATTGTCACTTTAAAACTCTGAGCCATTCGTTGGATTAAAAGAGTTCTTTTCCTGATCTCAGAGCTCTTCTAATCCTGTCTGTAACTGTTTCTTGGTTACGTGAAATGTTACCACATTCTATTGACTGATGTTCTCTGTGATGCGTGTTGTTATGTAGTAAGTCTATTAATCCCATGGTAATTTTGCATGTTATTGTAATTCCTTTAGCCACATAATGTGTACTTCTTTCTTTGTAACAAATAAAAAAGTTAAATGGTGTGTATGTGGATAATATTCAAAGAGTTCAACTTCATGCGTCTCTAATCCATATTTGACCAAAAAAAAATATCTTCAGCTTCTTTGAACGTAACCAAGGAATTATTTCCCCAAAAGCCTACTTAAAAGGACCACATTGACCAGGATTATAAAACAAGCTGCTCTTTTGAATTAAAAATCTGAAACTTTTATCACAGTGTTTCCATTTCAGCTGCTCCCCTGAAAATGGGCATGTTTCACTATAATTATATCTTATTTGCAAGTCCTTTCAAATCCAACCATACAGGCTGAAAAACAGTTACAGCCTTGATCTAGGTCTATGAAGTAATGCTTCCTCAACCATATTTTTATTGTTTTATGATGGCTGTGATCCCTTGCCAGCCACGCCTTTCCTGCTCTGTGAACTCCTTTTTGCATCTGTGTCTTAAAAGCTGCCAACAGAAAAAGAGGAAAGCAATGCATCAAAAGGAACTGAGAAAAACATAACTAAGCAGAAGACACAGACAAAAGATCCCAGAGAAAGAGACAGTCACTAGTGATATGTTCTGTATAAATCCTTTTTCTACCTGACCGCTTGTATCGTCAAGAGAATGTCTTGGGAAATCCTCCACAGTGAGGTGTTCTCACTCGATGTTCAAGTCTTCATGGTATTTTTCCAAATACTGTTTTGCCACACATAACATTTCTCACTTTTATATATTTTTTATAAGAAATAGTGTCAGCCAAAAGTACAGAACTATATTAGATATGTATTAAGGTAAAAAATGAAGGAAAAGTCATAAATAAAACGTAAACAAAAATTCTTTGAACAATGAATGGCTATTTTAGAGGGCATGATCTGTGTGTCTCTACAGGGCACTAAAGGAAAAAGAAAAAGAAGATCTAAAGTAATGTCTAACTGGTTATTTATAATGGCCTCAGACCCCAGGATTTTTATTATTTTGCAAAGAATTATGGGATATTTATAACCTCTTTTGCTGAAAAGCATGAATATTTCCTATATACTACTTTTCTTTCAGGGCAAAGACTACCATGTGGCTCTGCAATATTTTTGACCTTTGCAGGGAAAGGGAATTCTCTAGTTTGACCTTTCTATGAATCAGTATTAATTCCTCAGGAAATTATGATTATGAAGGAAACATTACAGTTTCAGGATCCATTTGTCTCCCAACAAGGCAAGACAGAACAAAAGGTTTGGTCTACAACAACACAGAACATCCCATTCTTCACCCCATTAAGAGTTATACTCTAACCATCAGGGACTACTTCAGTTTCTGAAACCTCAAGAAAAGGACTTTCGTTATACCTATGCTTCCCCTTTAACTTGTTGCATTCCTCAATATCATGACTATTTGTGCTTAGCAATAATTTAAATAAATCAAAACTACTATTTAGCATTAAACAAGTGGTGGAAAACATCTTTACAGTGATGAAGAGTCACCAAATATTGGGTTGAGTAGTCAGAAGGTCAAGGGAAGTAATGATTGCCTTCTATTTAACGCTTGCAGTCCACATCTGGCTTTATCTAGTGTTGAACCTTTTGATTTAAAAGAGGTATTGACCAAGTGGCGACAGTATAACAAAGGAGCACTGCGATGGATAGTGGACTGGAGCACATAGTTTTTCAGCAGAGGCTGAGAAACCTGAATTTGCCTAGACTCAAAAAGAGGAGGCTCAGGGAAGATGTAATTGCTCTCTTCAACTACCTAATGGTGAGCTAGATGAAAGACAGAGGCAGACCGTTCTCAGAGATGCATCGTGAAGAAAAAGAGGTCATGATCATAAGTTGAAGCAAAGTAGTTCTCACTAAATACAAGGAAAATAAATTTCATTCTGAGAATGCCTAAGCACTGGAATGGAACATGTTGTCCAGGGAAGTTGTGAAATGTCCATCTTGAGCTCCAGGTCCAGAGGAACCTGAGGAACGAAGCCAGGACTGGTTTGAGGAGGAAGGTGGACTAGAGGGTCTACAAAGGTTCCTATCAACTTTAAGTATTCTATGCTTCCATGAAGTATGAGGACCAACATTCTAAATAACCCAAGTGGCCGTTTTGCTAACATTCTTGTCAAAATGTAGTCTTCCTTCAGCTGTATCACCTACTAATTCTGTTGCACAGTTCTCTTATTTTTCCCACAGTGCACCTCAATACTACAAAATACCTTTTTCAGGTCTAGATTGAAGCTTCTGGCCAGCTTCATCAGTCAGTTTTGAAAACTGCATGATGAGCTACAAAACACACCATGACTTGTTCATTATTATTTTTATTAATTAAGGTCTTAGTTATGCAGTTTAGGTACAGCCCTACAGTGGAGCCTGTGCTTCCTGGATCTCCCTGTGCACAAGAGAAATTTGCATATTATTAATTATTAATATATGTTTGCATTACATCCGCAGCTTGAGGCTCTGTGGTACAAAGCTCTGTCTGAACACACACCCTTGGAATGATCTCACCAATCCCCAACAAGTTAAAAGTCACAGGAGAGAAGACAGGCAAAACTGAGAAGAAAATGAAAGTACAAACCTACACATGGGAAACTGTCTGACAGAGCTGCTTAAGGGCACCTACGACGTTTACACAAGACATGTTTTGGAGCCACACAGATATTCATTGAGGATATTCTCAATGATTTGATCACAGGACTGTTTCTTCCTCTCTTCTGTCCTTCTTCATGGCATGCCAGCTGGCTTCTTTGATGAAGGAAGAATCAGTCATAGTTCTGGCTATCCTACACTAGCTTGCAAAAGTGGGGATGACTATTTTCTTTGGTTCTTTCTGAAATAAATTCCACTTTTTGGCAAATGATGACAAATATCTTGTCTCTGTTTATTAATCACAAGTGAGGCAGAATGGTTTCTCCTTGCACAAGACACTTACCTACCTATCTACACTCTTCCTTAGGCAGTGGCGAAAAATAGCACTTTTAGGAGGCAGTTCATCACAACTAATTTAGATCTCTACATCAGAATGAGATAAATTGAATGTTTCTTTACATACAGTACAGAAACAGTCTAGCTAGGGTATCTAGCACATAAATAGAGTTTACAGATGAATCTCACACTCGCAGTTAATAGATTGCAAAGTTAGTTACAAATCTACTAGCCTAATATTCATAAAAAGTGGTTGGCTATTTCACGGAATTTTCAGAGTTGGAAGGGACCTCTAGAGATCATCTAGTCCAACTCCCCTGCTGACGCAGAAATGCCTACAGCACATTACTCAGGACTGCATCCAGGCAGGTCTTGAAAATTGCCAGAGAAGGGGACTCCACAACCTCCCTGGGCAGCCTGGTCCAGTGCTCTGGCACCCTCACCGGAAAGAAGTTTTTCCTTATGTTTGAATGGAACTTCCTATGTTCCAGCTTGTGCCTGTTGCCCCTCGTCGTGTCACTGGGAACCACAGAAAAGAGTCTGGCTCCATCCTCCTTCAACCCACCCTTTGGATACTTAGAAGCAAGAATAAGGTCTCCCCTCAGCCTTCTCTTCTCCAGGCTAAAGAGTCCCAGCTCTCTCAGCCTTTCCTCATAAGGGAGGTGCTCCAATCCCCCAGTCATCTTTGTTGCCCTACGCTGGACTCTCTCCAGTAGTTCCCTGTCCCGCTTGAGCTGGGGAGCCCAGAACTGGACACAGTATTCCAGTTGTGGCCTCACCAGTGACAAGTAGAGGGGGAGAATGACCTCCCTCGACCTACTGGCCACCCTCTTCCCTATGCAGCCCAGGATTCCATTGGTCTTCCTGGCAACAAGGGCACAGTGCTGGCTCATGGATAATTTATTATCTACCAGGACCCCCAGATCCTTCTCCTCAGAACCGCTTCCCAGCAGGTCCACCCCTAGCCTATAGTGGTGCCTAGCATTCTTCCTCCCCAGGTGCAAGACCCTACCCTTGCTCTTGTTGAACCTCATGAGGTTCTTCTCTGCCCAGCACTCCAGCCTGTCCAGGTCACGCTGGATGGCAGCGCAGCCCTCTGGAGTGTCAGCCACCCCTCCCAGTTTGGTATCATCAGTGAACTTGCTGAGGATACACTCTGTCCCCTCATCCAGGTCATTGATGAATATATTGAACAAGATTGGACCGAGTATTGACCCCTGGGGGACACCACTGGTTCCAGGCCTCCAACTTGACGCTGCTCCATTAATCACAACCCTAGTTGTGATTTCAGCCAAGGTCTGTCTCTTGGCTCTTACTTCTGGGACACAAACCCTCCCTTTGCTATTTCAGGTAGACTGCTCAACCACTATGTATACTGACTGCTCCAAAGACTGCCTTCTCTCTGATAAAAGACCTCAACACGCTCAGTAAGTGTCAACCATAGACTTCTTTTAAGATCAAGTGCATGACATGGATGTATCATGTGGTGAGTAGTAAATGTAACTGTTTATGGTAGTGACGAAGCCTCACACAGTAAGGTCATCTCTGCAGCAGCTTAAATCAAATAGTTTCCAATTATTTAACAATCCATTTCCATGCAGTTATCATGCATTTTTAGTTGGTTAATTATTTCATTCATGCACTCAACATCATTCAAGTTATTATCACTGTATAAATGACACGCATCTGTTCATGTCCCATATTATCGAATGTTAGATATGATTATTTCCATGTCATCCTTCCACAGTAACACAGACTGCATTAATTTTGTCAACCCGATGGACAACAGAAATCTTCCTTAGTCTACTGTTTATCTTATTATCATATAACCATCACTTCAGTGACACAGCTACGTTAAGTATGTTTCCCGATCTTTAGACCTACACTGTATTGCTTCAGCCTATAATGATATCAAGTTCAACATAACAAAAAGCCCCACAACAGGCAAAATGTCAGAATAAGAATACCTGAAATTTGTATTTGTTGTTTCTCATAGAAGATTCCTATACCAATGGTTTTGAAAATCTGATGTGTTATCCTTCTGACATTGATGTTGATATTAACGTTCAGAACCATTTTAGGAATCTATGTCCAAAACCTTGTTTCAAAATGTTCCATCACAAAAATGTGAGACTCAATAGTTGTGTGCAGGCTGACCAGTGGTCAAATCTTTGTCAGTTATGTACCGCTTTTTCACCTTTAACCCATCTAAAAAAAGTGCATGCCAGAACCATCAAAAAATAAAGGAAGGGGTTTTCTACTGTTCTAGATGTATGAAGTGGCTCTTTTTTAAGATGGCAACACTAGTCCCTATGCAGAGATCGGGCATTTTCCCATCTCTCTTACCTCCACAGCCCAATTCAGTAAGTAATTTCCAAGACTGGCTCATTGATAGGACTTCTTGCATAGCAACAATCAGAGGATACAATCTTATGTTAGAATGGGACAGTGACAATAAGATGCATGCAAAATATAGAAAATATATATTTAGTTGTTTCTCACTTCCCAGAAGAAAAAATTTTGAGACATTTGAGGTTTTGCTTTATGGGTATTTTTTTTTCTTCCACCAGAAAATAATTCCTAATGAAAAGGAAAGTCTGTTTTCAATTTCCTTTTGTATTGAATTCCCAATGAACAACATGTCTGTGCTAGCAGAAGCTAATGGCAGTTTATGGATACTAATAGGGGGTTGGAGCAGGAAATTTATTAGTTTTTACCCTACTCCCTAACCCAGGTATCCTGGACAAAATAGTTACAATCTTTACAAGATAAAACCCTATTACCCAAAACTTCTGGAACTTTCAAATTTCAAGCTAATTCAGGGAGCAAAATTTTCACAAGGCCATCTGATCCTGGAACAGCAATGGCTATCTGCCACTTAGAGCAGTTTGGCAAGTACAAGCCATTACCAGAAGAACTCTTGAGGCTGTTGAATGCTAGAGTAATGAATAAGTTTAATTACTTAGGTAACATAAAATAGAGAGGGAGGGGGGAAGAACTTGATTGTGCAGAAGATAACTTCATCACATGCAGAATACAAACGCAAGCTTGAAAGGATGACCTTTTCCATCTGCAGTTCACTGACAGCATGGAATGTTTCGAGAACGAGAAAAATAAAACTTGGGTCCAATAACCTTATGCTTTATACAAGGCAAGATTCATGTCCAGAGAAATAAAAAATAATAATAATTAAAAAAGAGTTATTTAATGGAGAATTAAAAAATTAAGAGATGAAAGATATAAGAATATATACAATTATAAGAATCTATATATAAATAAGAATATAGATATAATTACTCTAACAAAGGAGGAACTCAAATGAAACAGGTATTTACCTCATGGGGAAAAAAAGAACAAAGCAAACCACTGTGAATTGTTAAAATCATTCCTGAAGGTTTGCAGCAACTCGACCCTGCCCAAATTAGTCAGTCAGGAAAGCATCCCCAGAGAAAAAAAATCCTGTGGAAGCTAAATCCCATATAAAAAGGAGGCAATAATACAGAATGTGGGGAGCTGAGGGGAGTATGGAGCTGTAGGATGTGCAGGTATGGTATTATAAAGGAAGTGTCATGCTTGCATTTTAATACAGTATTTCTAATGTTCGAAGTCATGACATAATCAGAACCACAAGAAAGTGCCAGTTATGTTTCACAGAGGCTCACAGCATGACCTCAGGTATTGACAATGCCCAAGACTAATGGTGTCATATGACCATGCCCTGCGAGTGCATTAGTCTGGGAGCCGTTGAAGCATCCTAACACATCCATTTCCCTCCCCACCTATTTTTTGTACAAAAGTAATTTGGGCTTGCAGAACAGAAGGGAACTACACCACAGTTTCACAAATTTTCAGGTCTGGATTTTTAGGGGACCAAGACTCTGGAGAGCCTAGTGATAAGATAAATTTACACGTGGAGTAGAAACAACAGATCTCTGTAAGACCACTTGGTGTCTGATGGAGCAGTTAAAAGCTGGGAATAAAACTGACATTCCTGGAAAGAGAGATGAAAACAGAAAGGTTTAAAAAGTAATAGTTCATTTTGAGTCTGCAAGCTATGGTTACCTTCGGAACGAAGACAGAGGAAACTTGCCGATGACAGCTGGTCTTGAAGCACTTAATGTTTGTAGTATTTTGCAGTTAATTCAGGTAGATGAGGCTCAGGCAAAGGAGGCTAACTGCAGAGATATAATACAGAGATTTGAGAAGTGTTGCTCATTACATAAAAATGAACCACATCAGCAATGCATTTCTAAGCAGAGGGCACAAAAAAATGAAAACATAGAAGTGCTCATGTGTGAAGAGCTAATGTAGCAATTCAGGGACAAACTGAATCCTTGATAATATCAGATCATGATTGGAATCTGGAACAAAACAGCCTAAAGGAGAAATTAATGTCAGACTCGGATTTAACTCTTGACCAGCGATTAGAATTTGTCTAGCATAGAGAGTTACACAGACCAGACAAACCCATGGACTGCAGACAGTCCTCTGAGACTTGCAGACATGATAGAGAATCCAGACTACAGCAAGAAAGGACACCTGAGGCAGAAAAGCATCCAGAGGTCAAAGTAAGAATCTATTGAAACCAGAACACGACGCTCCACATGCTGTGGTAAACAGCTGGAATCAGCTGAAACAACTGAGCCCCAGGATATGGCAAAACCAGACCTAATAGACTTACTGCCATCTGACAGCAGTCAACCTTATTTCTCACAGGAAACACCGTCCCCGCTCCTGCATTGTCCCAGGACTGCATGCAGGGCATCTCTAAGATTAAATCACACATTCCTATTTAGCCGTAATTAGCATCTGGGTCATATAGATTTTAAATTTTGCACTATGCTACATTGTACATTAACTACTGGGCGAGTGTCGTTAAATTTGGCTACAGAGGAAAGAGGAGAACATGTCTTTAAGAAGCCCTGATACAAGCTATTTAAAACTAGATGTTAATATAATCTCAATGTATAAAAGGTTAAGCAAGGACAATTTACTCACTGAAGGATCCCAAATTTAACTGCCTTACTCTCAGTGAGGTAAGTAATGCTCAACCCACAGCCTGTTTAGTTAATTAATATAGATGCAGATAACTAGACTTCAGTAGTACTCACAGTCCGAGGCAAATCATGTCTTTAAAATGTTTGTTCAGACATCTTCCCTTGTTTCTGAGACCTGCACGTTGTGGCTAAGCTAAGGTCTGTGAAGAAAAGTGGAACATGGGCACATACCAAGAGATAAGAGGGCTGCAGATTGAGTGTATCTTTCTCACAGATATCAGCATCTGACAGTAAGGGGTACTTACATCTACAAAAGAACTAGACAGAGACCAGATAAGTTGTGAACGACAGGCACTGTCAAAAATTCCTTTAGATAGTCCAGGAGGACTGCATCCATACCTTATTTCAAAAAATGAACACTTTTCTTAAGAAATAATTTGGTGAAGGGTATCTTTGATAGTCGAAAAGGCTGTATCTTCAGTGCTTGCTTTTTTTTTTACCCAGCTCACTTCTCTAAGTAGGCTTTAAAAGACATCATCAAAAAGTATCTTTGAAATGAAATAGATATCTGAGTAAACTTAAACTTAGAAGTTTTAAAGGCCTTCCTTCAAGCCTGTATGCTTTCTTGAAGCTTGAGATCTGTCAACTTTGTATGGTACAATGAGGAATATCATGTAGAATAACGACGCATTCTCAAAAGAAAGGTTAAAACAGATCCAGCATAAAGCCTCATACAAGACACACACAGTGTTATGAATACTCTTAAGCTATATAAACTCATATAGTCAATCTGTTTGTCTCTCATATTATTGATATACTTTGATATACGTTTACTGTGATTTACTGTGATGCCAAATTCAAGTCTCCTGTTTCAGTGTAATATTTTGAGAAAGAAGCAGCATTTAAAAATATGACTGCTCTACCTAGATGCTAATTCATTTCTATAAAAAAGAGAAAGTCATTATAAGAAGACAAGACCATATATGAAAAGTAAATATATCATCATGGTTATACATATCAAATATACAATGTATGAGGAAACTATATTCTCTATGCAAAAGAGACATTCAGCTCTATAATTTCAAACTGAGTACATTTTTATCTTTCATTTTGGATAGCTTTTATCATATTCACACTTTTCTACTTTGCTCAGAAATAATGAACTACTTCAAAAGGTTATATTTTTAGTTGAAAAGACTTTCAACTGAATTTTAATTTTTTTAAAAAAGAAAGAAATAAAAAACTGGAGAAAAGGGGAAAATGTATGGCAAAGTTACGACACAACATCTCCTCCTGCCTTCAGTGAATGCTTGTTTTCTAGTATGGTGTAAATGGTGCAAAGGTATACAAGATCAGTTTTAGTATCTGTGAAAACTGTATAAAAATATAGTTAATACCACATAATAGAAAAAGAACCAGTAGCAACTAGATTTGTCAGCTAGCACAAAGAAGCAAAATAACACTTACTAGCTGTCTCAGTAGAGCAGATAGTGTGTGTCAAACGCTAAGAAGCAGTCTTCCCCATAAGCAATTTCCACACAGTTGAATCCACAATGCTAAAGCCAGTGTATAGTTGCATTTAGTTTTGTTTCCGTTATTGAAACAGACCATTTCTACACTGCCTTGGTCTCTCTTATAAACTATTCCTACAAACACTTAAACGTGAGGGACTTTATGTGAGTCATTCTCTTAGTAAAGCTCTACACATTTGTACATAATTATTTGCAAGATCAGGCGGCTGAACTGTGTGTAGAACACAGCAAATATTCTCCTCTGCTCACAGACAGAAACTGAGCATACCACAGAGAGCTAAAATAGCTTGTCATTTGTAAAGAATAATGCCTCAAATCCATATACAATATAATGAAAATCCTCTTAATATTACTAAGCACAGTATGTCTGCTTACATACTTCCATATATATTTAAGTACTATGTATACAAAGTCCCTGAATACCTTCTAGTTCCTAAGCAGCATAATCCTGATCATAAGATTGATTGTTTGCAGAACACTAGTGTTGGAAGTCAGCGTGGCTTACAGTGAATCATTCATGGCCAATTCAAGATCTGAAATGACAGTGGTTAAAAATTAAGCAGTTAATAATCAACAACTGCCCGAAATACTATTTTGAAGTGAACATTTGTATGCTATTCACTCATTTTAAAACACCTGGTACTAAGAAAAGAGTAATTTTTCAAATAGTTGAACTTTTGCCAGAAACAAGGCTTGCCGTGTTTCTCAAATGTTTTGCTGATTTATGGATTCTTTTAATACAAGTATTTTCTCTTCCGTGGACATATCATAATAGAAAATGGAAGGCTGACTAAAGCTCTGCAGAACCCTTGAAACAGGTCTGCCTAAAAGTAGGCTATTGTATAAAACAAATCGAGTAGAATTTTCATGCTGGTTGAATCACAGGCAAACAACCAGAAGGAAGACAGAACAGAGACAAATTTGAATGTGGGACATGAAGTCAACAAAGACAATTCTGCTCCTTGACTAAGAAGCCAAGATATCATTACAATAAAGATGCCACTGTAAGTCATAACAAGTAGACCCAAATTGCATATAACTCCGCAGGTTTTCATATCACGCCTCCCATTGGGTTACAGAAACAACATTCTTAGGGTCAGAAGGATGTAGTCAGGACATGATGTGGTTCACTGAGTTCAAGAAGAAAAATATTGCAGACCTGTTGCTGTAAATTGTAACTGGCAATAAAAGCAGCAGACCTGTCCGGACTAGAGAAGAAATTACCTATAGAAGTGTACTAAAATGTCTGGAAAACACAGAACCACATTTTTTCAAAATAAAGGAAATACAGTGAAATACAGGCAATATGTCCTGCAAGAATCTTCAGGAATGTGTTTTGAAAGTCAAACCATTGCACTTTTTGGCAATTAATTATTTAATAAGCAACAACTAACAATAAATGAATTTGGAATATGTGATACTGAAGTTGTTTGTCTGTTGTAGCTCTCTGGTGGCACTGCACAACCAAAATGTTTCCCATAACAGCACCCAGCTACATCATTTAGTGGTGTTTCTAGACTGTGTCTCTCTAGATAAATAGCACTTGGGTTAAAATTCTCCTTTTGTACTGATGACCTGCACAAGCCTACACAAACCCTATACTTTGAGCATTTTGTTAGTGCATTGGCTTCAAGAAGAGCCACTCTGTCCTGAACTTCACCCCGGAAGCACTGAATTAAAATAAGAGATTCTTTGCGGTGTTTTCTTAAAATAAAATTATTAATCCATTAGCCTTGGACATAAACTAATGATGACATCACCTGCCAGGTAATTCTATGCAACTTTTAATCACTGTTATAATTAGTGATGTTTTCTTTTGTCTACTGCGCAGTGCAATTAGCACACACTGCAAAGGAAATACTGCACTTTCACTTGCAAGACGCCATTTTTATACTTGATTAAACTTTTGTGTAATGTGGAAAAATATATACCCTTTATTTTCTTCTTTCTATGTTAAGGATGGTTTTTCAGTGGAGAAGCTTGTTTGCTTTGTTTAAATAAATCCTTGATCAAAGGTGTTTATCTTGTGTTTTCAGACAAGAAGCATCGCAGACTAAAGCAATGAATATATAAAGAGAGAGGCAAATTCAAGAAATAAACTCTGTGACAGCAGCATACTGATAGGCAGGCAGTTTAAGATACTGAGAAATGTTTTGACTCGGCATCTAAAGACAGATATTTATATTTATGATAAATGTATGCCTGATTCAGCCAGGGATATATTTCCCCCAGTAAAAAGGGGCTAAGCCCTTTTGAGAGTTGCACCTTCAGTTTGCAGATTTTAGGATATGATTCAACTCTACGTACAATGAGTGAATCCATCCCTTCTCCTGAGGTAACAAAAATTTTCTCCTGTGCAATATAAAGAAGAATTACCGGAACTGTTTGTAATAGCATGGAGGCCTATCTTACTGTTTATTTGGCTCAGTACCTTCTAGCTATGGATGAAGTAAAAAATGCTGGAAGAAATAGTGGTTTTAAGTCAACAAATATAGCTATTCCAAAATATCACTCATTTCATAAAATGCACCGAGAGATATTAGAAGGTAAAAAAAAAAAAAAAAAATCAGGTTCTTCTGCTTTCTATCAAGAGTTCAGTAAAAGTGACGTTCATTAAAGTTCTCAATTCTCAACAGTTTGG